>SKCR01051427.1:0-149073 GCA_019454045.1 Zanthoxylum bungeanum
ATTATTTAGATTTCAGCTATAGTGCTTCTAAACCTTGTTTCAAAACCCAGACACCAATGGAGTGTCAAGGACCTGCCTCCAGCAAAAGAATTTACTATGCAGCTTCAAATCCTCAGTGGCTTATATTGCTCTGAAAAATCCCCAGATGGTATTTAAGTTTCAAGAATTACAGAAAAGTAGAGTATAGAGACAACACAACCCAAAGGGTGGGAAAAAAAAAATAATAAATCCTGTCATCATCCATGAAACTGCACGAGTCAAAAAGTGTACTAAATTTCTAACCTTGATTGCAGAACGGGGGGAGAGGGGAGAGGAGATAGCTACACCAACATTGCACATTAAAATTGAAAATTATCCGGGGAAAAAAAAAAACAATTATATCAGGCAATCTTCATATGAGCACCCATTCAAGTTTAGCTTTTGAACTTGGCTTCATAATCCTCTGGTTTCTGTAAACAAAAATGAAATTCTATGTGAGATGATGAATGGTAAACTGCAATCCAAAACATATTTCCAAACAAATTGGACACAATCCTTTCAAGTGCTGAGTCAGAAAATTTCAGAAGCTCAAGTGAAGACGTTTCTTGACAGCTGGTCTGGTAGCCTAAATGCTAATAGTCCAATCCTAAGCATATATTTATGCAAGAAAGAAAACTGTTACCATAAAAATGGCTGATATCAGTCTGCGTGCAAACCATCTCATATGCATTGCACGTTGAGCACTAGCTGCTGCTTCTGTAGATTCAAACCGTAGATATACAAAACCAGCACTGTTTCTGCAGGGAGATATTAGATCTTGAGCATAAATTGTTCGGAACCCACCAAGAAATGTGTGCGCGCGCATCAAATGTGTGCGCTCATATAGGCAAAGGAAGTATGGAATAGTTTACATCTAAAATGCAGCTTTAATAACCATGTTTAGGCAGTCACCTCAGCAAGGAATTGAAAACTAGAAGTCATCATTGTACTATTTTTCTTCACCAAAATATGCGATTAAAGGATTTGTATCATAGAATTTTCGAAGGAATGGACCTAAAAATAATCATTTCCCCGCAAACAAGATGGCGTTGAAACGAGAATTTAGGTATTTATTTACGCTTTCAGTTACCTAACTCTTTCTCCGTCTTGTTTGGGAATTACACATTTATCGTAAATCTTTATTCTGCTGCACAACAGAGATGGAAAAATAGGGATAAAATAGAATATATTGATCACAGTTTGACGACAAATATTCCTTTCAGAGATTCCTACAAAAAAAATTCCAGTTAAGCCTCCAACACAGCCTTGGCTAAGGTTTTCAACCATCCATTTCAAATTTCATCTATCTTTAATTGTTTGCACAATTACTCTCTCATTCAACCCATAGTATTAAAAGGTAGCTCCAGTTATTGATTATCACACTATTCATATAACCATAGGAGTCTGTTTTGGCTTGTTTACTTTTTCCTTCAATTGTAAACTAATCATAATTATCAAATTCCAGCCTTCTCTTGAAAGCCTTTATTCATAGACATGTAAGTGTAAGTCAACTCAAATTATGATTTCACACAACATTCAATAAAAAAAAAAATGATGAGTCACGCAGACAGATGAAAAACTGCAATTAACATTTATCAAACACTTACTTATCCACATAGATATGCTTCACCCGGCCATATTTGGAACATTCTTCTTCTACATCCCCTTGTATTTCCAGATCAAAATCTGGGTCCATCTGCATCACAAAATTAAAATAAATACTTGACCAAGGTTCGAAACAAGGTATGCGGTATGAGGCAGTCTCCCGCGTGAGGCGGTGAGGCGACTGCCTCCATCCGAATACGAAAAAACTAAAAGCATCAAAATAAATCATCCACAACAAATCAATATCAACTAATACATAAAAACATCCATCAAACTAAGCAAAATGAAACATAACAAAATCGGTTCATGAAATAAATGACCGCTAATCTCTAAATAGGCTATCATTTGTGTCTTTTAAACATGAAATGTGAGTCTGAAGTGACATCCCCGAAAGAGTCGTCATCATATATAATTCTTATCATAAATAATTTTTTCCATTTTCGACGAAGCATCGGAATCGAGTTACCTTGTCAATGTGGTACCGGTTAGGATTTCAAAATTGAAAATTTTGTTTTCTGTAGTTCTTTAGTCTATAAAGAATCTCAAATCAGGACTTAATTTTTTTATTTTGAAAAAATAGTTACTTTAGGGTTTTCAAGTCGAGGCGTCCGCCAACCACCTCAGGTTGCACCGACTCGAGGAGTCATGAGGCGGGTCACCACAGGCATTTGAGGCGGGCCGCTTGAAAACTTGGCTTAAGGTGAAAGCGTTGATGCGCCGTGGCCGCGAGGCGACTCCTCGAGCCGCACGGCGCACCTCAGATGGAGTTTTGAAACTGTGTCTTGACATTAAAAAATGGTAAAGGCAAGAAAGTTGCTGACCTCTGCGGAAGGATCAAACATATTCTTCAACAGTAAACACTCGCTTGGAAATCCAATAAATTCAGCGGCTGGATTAACTGGAGCAGTAACAGCTGGAACTGGAACCGCAGGTTGCCCGACTAGAGGTAAGCTAACAGCTTGTTGATTTATAACTGACCCATTACCCATCGGTGCTCCAAGGGAGCCTGCGATACTGTAAAAAACAATATTTTAATTAAACTTGTGCTGAAGTAATGAAAATTTTAGAAAATGAAGCCATTCTCATTAACAAACCTTGTGGTTATACCGGAGCGATCCAGCTTCTGCATAAGCAATGCTCTTGACTGAGCATTTAAAGCCTGCATTTTAAGATATTATACATCAGACAAACAAAATCTGTGAAAATATGAGGATCAACAAAAGATAGAATGCAGGTATATAATGTTCCAAGCGTATCCATAGTTGAACCAGCATTCACAAGCAAATTGAAACTCGATACGCGTTGCGAGACAGTCCCCCAAGTGAGGCGAGGTGGGCAGTCTCAAGGCGGTCGAAGAGACAACCTCAATCCAAGCACGAAAAAAACTAAAAACATCAAAATAAATCATCCACAACATATCCATATCAATTAATACATAAAAGCATCCATCAAAACTAAACAAAATGAAATATAACAAAATAAATTCATGAAATAAAATTACCGCTAATCTATATATAAGTTATCATTTATGTCTAATAGCATAAAATGTGGGTATGAAGTGTCATCCTCCAAAGAGTCATCATATATAATTCATATCATAAATAAATTTATTATTAATAAATTAAAATTAATAAATAAATATAACAGTGAATGTTGGTTATTTTTAAAGATACTAATTATTTTGTTATTTTCGGCGAAACATCGGGGTCGAACTATCCTATCAACGCAGTTAACAATCTTGCCAATCAGAATTTCAAATTTGAAAATTTTGTTTTTTGTAATTTTTTTGTCTATAAAGAAGCTCCAGTTATGGCTTTCAACTCCCTTATATAATTTTTATTAAATAGTAGTGTTAGGGCTTTCAAGTCGAGGCATCCGCCTCAAACCGCCCCGAATCAAGGCATCATGATTGAGGCGGGCCTGTTAAAAACTCGTCCTGAAGCGACAACGACGACACGCCGACGATGTGGCCGAGAGGCGGCGTGCTATGTTCAGAAGCCATCAAGCACGAAAAAGTTGTCTTAAATTTTTGGTACAGACATTAATGATACATTTACGTACTCGTAATCGGAACGGTGAATCAAAATCAGAATTAGAACAAGATATTTACTAAATTGCAGGAATCTTAATCAAAATCAAGTGGTATTCCCATTGATGTTTTGTTTAGTAATCGGATTGAATTATTAGCAAGTTACAAAAATGTCATTAGTTAAAAACTAAAACTATATTTTAATTATTATCAATTTATTAATTTATTAATTACTTAATTATTAATATTTTATACTAAATTAATATTTTATTTATTATTAATTATTACTTATTATTTTGTTAATATTTTTTTATAATTTATTAACAATGATCAATTATTAATAATTAACTACTAAATATTTTTTAAATTTTTTGTTATTTTATTTGGGGTTAGGGAGTATCGTACTCCAATTCCACATTCCCAAAGTGGTGTGGGCCCCACCATTTGCATTCTCATTCCTAAGCACAAAATGGAAGTAAACACCCTTGATGGGAATCATTCCACATTTCCCATTCTCCCATCCCACAAGCCAAAAAATAAATAACCTTCTATACATTTTACTTCAATTTTGGCCTCTACGACACAGAAAGAGAACAGAGAATTGTTAGATATCAGTGAGTTTTCAAAAAAGCTATCCAAGGAAATTTATTCTCTAAATTACATGGCCAACACGTAACGTCGTTTCTAAAGTCTGCATACTATTATTCTCTCAGACCGAAACTGTCATAACGTTACAAGCTTCCCATAAAAATCCAAACAAAAGAGGACTTCAACAAAAAGTCAAAAACTGCACCATGAAGCTCTTCCCATTAGAGATAGCTGGGACAAACCAAAAACTTTTACCAATATTTTTCCTTAATATCTGTATAGTTCCATTAAAAAAATTTCAAAATAGAACTGAGTGTCGCCAAATGTCAAGCCACTCAGTTTCAGGTAATACTTGAGAATAACCGGCTGAGCATGCAATGTGCAGCAACAAAGCACAATTTAAAATGAATGACAACAGAGTGCAATAAGCTAAATAAATTCATTAGCAAAAGATTATGACTAACCAGTCCACCACCATCATCATCATCAAAGTCTGCAGACTTTGCTGCAGTATCTTGTGTTCCAACATGATCAGTAACAGATGAGACCTGCGTATGCACATTTACAATTAGTTGCAGAGATGTTAAAAATAAGCTTCCAAAATTAAGAAAGGGAGTATTAGTCACACGAGAATACAAATAACTGGAAAAAAATGCCACTAATTCATGCTACAAACTCATTATATCTATGTTTATGGCTTTAAATTCTAAGCATACCTTAATAATCCTACCAGCAATCTCCAATTTTCCATTCAAAGCATTTTGAGCTGCTTTTGCATGTTCAAGCTGGGCAAACTGTAAAAAGAAATAAAGTAACATGATGCATATCAAATAGAGTAATAGACCAATAATGTTAGGGATCCAAGCATTCGAGTCAAAACTGATATATCAGCTTATCTATAACTGCTACAACATGTTAAACATTAATAACTCCTAATTTTACAATTACAGCTAATCTGTCACATCATTTGGGAATCAAATGCTAGGATCCCTAGCATTACTCTGAATAGACACATCCCTCAACAGTTTTAACAGTCAACTAGAAAGTCTGACAAACCTGAATAAACCCAAAACCCTTGCACTGTCCAGTCTCAATGTCAAGGGGAAGTTGCACAAGCTCCACAGGACCAAACGGTTCAAAGAGCTGAAAATCAACAAAGATAGAGAGATTTGTAAGAAGAGTGATGAGAAGAGGTAGCATAACTAAATAAAAAATGTTAAAACCTTAAATATGTGACTAGAAATAGGAGAAGAATTGTATGCCAAAAAGAGGTTTCGCTATGCTATCAAAAACTATTATTTTAATTCCTTATTCACTCATATATACTCTTCTATTATTGTTCCATAACTCATCACCATGGAAGCATAATCATAATGCGCACATTCGTAGAGAAAAAAACCAATCAAGATACATCTCAAAACCATAGCAGTTCGCTAATTTTTACCTATCATTCTCTATTATAGCTTTCTTAGAGCTCAAAATGACATGGCATAGAGTGCGCAACATCATTTTCATAAAAATTAAGGAGATTACTATCACAACAATAGTCCAAAGAGATTATTTTGTTAAAATGGCAGCAGCATGGAAGAACATGTCTATCCCATTAAAAAAATTCATCACTTCACATGAAGTATGAAGACCACAAACAGAACAACCAAAAAGTGGTGCGAGAAAGGACAAAAGGGCAGCACAATGTTCGTATATCGCAATCTTCCTTCGAGTGTTTGAGAACCGTGATTTTCTTCAATATGATACAGACCAATAGAAGAAGAAAAATTACTTTACATGTGAGCTTCTAGAGTTAAAGGTTCACTAACTATTGAACTGCAGAACCAGTTGCAAAGAACAACAAAATATGCTTGTACTACTAGTGAATAATAAACCAAACCAAGTACCTGTCTAAGCTGAATCTCTGTCATGTTAAAGTGTAGATTCCCCACATAAAGTTTTCTATCAATTGCTCCATATGGTCCGGTGGTGGTCCCCCCAGCAGACGTATTAGATTGAACGAGATTCTTTTCAGCTTCAGAAGGCTTAACCATTACAGGTTGTCCAAGAAGTAGTTGGCCTGATAGAGCTATTGCCATTGGCACAGACATCACATCATAAAATTCAATATACCTGCAGTTAAACCAGGCCATACAAACAAAATGAATTCCGACCAAGACTTACGAATAGAGCAAGTATATGTAAGGGAAACAAAGTCAAAAACTATAGTGAAGAGAGCTCAAGTTGATTATCTTTTGGTCAATCTGATGCCTAATATGATAGAAATGGTTAGCTCATGATTAATTAAATTAAAAAAAATAAAAATATTAGACACGTCACACATGAGACTTGGAATGAGTGGAGAAAAGAAAAGCAATAAACAGCAGTAGTCTCCGTGTTCACTTTGACATCCGAGTGCGTCTGTACAGAATCCCAACACAATGACAAAATCAGGAAGGCCACTTGAAGATTAAACAATCACTAATAGGGCACTAAATATTTAATGAAGTCCTAAAACTATAAGATACCGGAACATATGCGGGGTCAAGTACCAAGTATGTTTAATGCCCCAGCAAGAAACACGCTATAACAACTTCAGCCGTTAAGAAAAACTGCTATCATTGAACTACAAAGAGTGTGTAATTTCAGATCCCAATAGTGAGCACTATAAAAAGAAGAATTGGAATAAGGATCCCACAGCCATATAGTGATGACCTTCGCAAAAATTATTGTAGAAGAAAAATGGGGAAAATAACATAAAATTCAGGTTTATGTCATCTACCTTGAATACGCAGCATGAATTGATTAAACATGAGTGCAAGGTATTCCCACCATCCCTCATCATTATCGCATTGCTAGTGAATTTAAGAATACAGTTAAACGTGATATTTCAAAGAAAATACACTAATAGCTACTTTACATCAGCACGTGCACATACATTTATTTCTGTTTAACATTAACCACATACCCAACTCCTTTGGACCGTCTTGAATTTCGGTCCATGATCAGCCGGACATCCCTCACCTGAAATAATAAAATAAAAAAGAATGTAAGATTAAATGTGGCATAACATAAATAGAAAGAAAAGATGCAATGTCCAAGGTGATACTGAGTGCCAAAACAACAGTACAACACACTACTTAACTTATGAAGTGGCTTCTAGAAACCATCCCAATGTTAATGTACAGTATAACTCACCCACACGTAGAAAGTTGAGCAACAAGAAAATCATAATTCTATGAAATAACTGAAGGATAGAGGGGAACATACGACTGCAACATGAAGCAAATGAATCTCAATATCATTTATTTACATTGTTCTAAGCATTTTCTCAATCAACAAATTAGACCTTATTCTTACACAAGCAGAAAAAAAAAATGAAAAATTTTAAAGATGTCCACATTGTATGCTTGAAAAAATCCCACTAACCTTTCCCGCCTTTGAGAAGAATTCATAAACATCTCTCTCAGTCGCCTTTAGAGGCATCTGTTATCACCAAATAAATAACAAGGCAATTAGTAAAAATAAAAAAGGAACAACAAAGATAATATTCCTTAAGAAGAAAAGACAGGTCAAAGCGCTCAACCTGGTACGCAAAAACAGTTCTTTGGTCCCTCTCCGGATCAGCTTCAGGTTCCATCACTTCTTTCTTTTCTTTATATCTCCTGCCAGCCAAATGCCTTCAGATTAAAATAGGAAATGCATAGAATATCATTACTAAATTGAAAAGTGCTCAGTTAAGTCCATAACAGTTCCTTACTGGGCAAATAACATCAATAATACTTTTTCTCTCTTTTTACCATATTAATAGGTAGAGTAGCACATACAATATAGCAAAAATCATAAGCATTTTGTCTATTTGGATGGACATCATCGCATCAAACATATGACCCACTCTGAAGATCCTCTAACTAAGCATACAGGTATGTCAACCGTTCTGATTCAGAGAATGAAGGCTTTACGATTTAAATTACTTTAGCTAATCATACTATTCCGTAAAAGACTAGAGTTAGCTGTTTGGTCAGAAGTTCTAAGTAAACAGCAGATACATTGAAGCTTCATAAATGGAAATAAGACAGTGTTAGAACGTAGAACTTGATCTTTTAAAAATTTTATAAATTACTACAGTTTAAAAAATTTTCCGCTCCGATACAGCAACACTATCAACTGGATAAAACAAGTTGTATCCAACCTAGTTCGGTAACTGTACACCACCAGAAATCAAAGTCAGTCACTCCAGTGGCAGTCCAACAGATAGAAGTTAAAGCATACAACTGGATTTCACTTCAGTTATCATTTAGTTCAGTCGTATGCTGGATTTTACATCAGTCCATGTACGACAAAACATGATCAGAAGGTTTTTGTCTACAAAATAACTATCAGTTGTAACAATTACACTAACAATAAAGTACTTCCAGTCCAACTACATAATATTCTGTTTAACTGATGAGACACCAAGTTTTGACAACTATAATATAATACTACTAAATTTGCTTCACTGAGACACCAAGTTTAACAAAGGCCAAAGAGCCAAAGACTTAGCTCGTTCAAACAGTAAATAATTTAAAAGAATCATTCAACAATACCATCCAGTATTGACATTGATATAATAGGCATAAATCCACCATAATCATTAGTGATAACGTATAAGTACTGCATTTCTACTTAATTCTGAAAGCACAACTAAAATGATCAGCAATTTACCTGCTCTCTCTCATTTCGAGGTCCCGTTCTCTCTCCCTAAGCTCCCTCTCCTTCTCCCTCTCGCGCTCCCGTTCACTCTCCCTCTCCCTCCTAGACCTACTACTACTCCTCCGAGACCGGCTACTACTTCTCCCCGCTCTCTCCTTCTCCCTCTCAAGCTCCCGTTCACTCTCCCTCTCCCTCCTAGACCTACTACTACTCCTCCGTGACCGGCTAATACTTCTCCTCGCTCTCTCCTCCTCCCTCTCAAGCTCCCGTTCACTCTCCCTCTCCCTCCTAGACCTACTACTACTCCTCCGCGACCGGCTACTACTCCTCTCCCTCTCCCTCTCCTTTTCCCTATCTCTCTCCCTCCTTTCTCTCTCCTTCTCCCTCTCTCTCCTCTCTCTCTCCTTCTCTTTCTCTCTACTCCTCTCGCGATCCCTCTCCGGCTCCCTCTCTCGATCCCGATCCCGATCCCTCCGATGCCGCTCCTTATCCTTCTCTCTATCCCTGTCTCTGTCTCTTTTACTTCCGTTCTCTTCCTCGTCGTCTCGTCGCGACTTCTTTCCACTCCTCGCTTTCTCCTCGTCTTCCTCTTCGCTATCCTCGCGCTTACGGTAGCTCCGCTCACTCCTCTCCTCGCGCTTCGCCTTCTTCTTCGACGATGAATCGTCGTCTATCTTAGGCTGCTGCTGCTGCTGTTCCTCCACCGTCTTCTCCAAATACTCGTACTCGTCGAAATCCATTTGATCAAATTCGCCAATTTCGCTTCCAAGTTAGGGTTTCAGTTAGGGTTTTGTTGCTGAATCGAAAGAGGCTTCGATTGAGTCGAGTTTAATATTTTATTTTGGTTTTACTTCACCATATCTAGAATAGAATAGGGACTTGGATGTCATTTTGTGAAACTGTTGTAGGCTTTTTTGGAATATAAAAATGTAAGTTAGAAGTTAACCAGTGAATAAGTTATTGGAATTAGAACACGGCTCATTGTGTGTGTGTTAAAAATATATTTTAAGTATTTATCATGTAAATATTCTAAATTAAATTGATTTTATAGTATTAATGAGATAATTGATTTATTTACACATAATATTTATGTCTCATCTTTCTTTCTCTCAGATCTCAAATAATATTTATAATTCACTATATAAGAGCTAATAGTCAAAATTTGCATTCCGAATTACAGTAAATAATAAAAAATTCATAAAATAATAAAAAAATTTATAAAAATATATCATCAAAAAAATTGAATAAGTTTTGTAGGCAGCTACTATTTATGTTTCTTATTTTAGTAGAATATTATATTTTTATAAATGTAATAGGTTTTTTATTTTAATAATTTATTATTTTAATTTTGTAATTTATTAATAAAAATATTAATTGTAGAGATTATGTGCCATGTTTTTTTTTCTAATAGAAGATTCTAATATATCTTCTTATTATAATAGGTAATAAAAAATAATTGTAGAGATTAAGTATCATGTGACGCGATGAAAAAGCATAAAAATATTTAACATGATAACAAGATTTTTACTACACTTCTCTTTTTTTTTTATAGCACTTGTGAATATATGTGTGTGTGTGTGTCCAAATCCATTCATCATCACGTTGGGCTGTTGAACTCTGAAAGGTTTAAACTCACGGGGGAGTTTGATTAAATGACCACAATGGGTCTTTAGAATAATCATATATAAGCATATTGTTGTATAAAATCATTACCAATAAATACATCTACATCTAGGTTATTATAAGCGAATATATATATACATATATTTATGTAATTGTGAACCTATTTCAATTTAAATTTTTGATTAAAAGCTAACAATTTATTTTAAACCAATCCAATTATAAATATTCAAAATCAAAAATAATATTTAATGATGTCAACACATCCGCCAATGGATTGCATGAGATTATTGGCCAGGATTTTGATATTTAGATTTAAGTCAAAAATTTTAGTTGATATAGTCACACCTTTTGTAACATGTATGCATGGCAACGGGCCGGGCTTGTAAAAGCCCGGCCCGAGCCCGGCTAAAAAAAAATTGGCCCGGGCAGGGCCTGGCTCGGGCCCGGGCCAAGCTCGGCCCGATTTATTAAAAAAAATTTGATTTTGGCATTATTGCCAATGCTGCCTCTTTCTTCAATTTTGTTGTGTCAATAAATCATCACCATTCACCAAGTGTATTTGAAAATGAGGTGTAATATTTTCGGTTTGATAATAACAATGACAGTGCCGTATTTAAAAAATTCATCATAATAATAAAGATTTACAACTGTACAGACACATGCAATCTTAGCACATTCATCAAACATCACTGCTCTTGGATTTGTGGGGTAAGCCCATTTGATCCTCTCAAGTCTCAAAGCAGTGTTGTAACAGCAACTCTAATGCCAAATCTGGAAAGATACGACTTAATAACGTTTTATAGTATTTAGTTTTGCATAATACCATCATGAACCAATTCAATACCAAAAATTTTACAAATTTCAACTACTTTGCAGTCAAAGGTAGAAAAAAAAGAAATCAAAAAGAGATAAAACAATAGAATTAGAAGCATTATTCCAAGAAAATTAGCTAACAATCCAAATATCAAAAGTTTCAAACAATCACAAATAATACATCGAAAGTTTCAAGAAAATTAGCTAACAATCCAAATACCAAAAGTTTCAAACAATCACAAATAAATACATCAAAAGTTTCACAAACAATAGAAGCATTATATTCCAAGAAAATTAAAACAATAGAAGTATTATAATGCATTGAATCAAACAATCACAAATAAATACATCAAAAGTTTCAATGTTTCATCCATAAACTAACAATCCAAATACCAAAAATAAAAACAATTCAAAAGTTTCAATATTTCATCCATAAAGGCATAAACTAACAATCCAAACCAAAAATAAATACATCAAAAGTTTCAATGTTCCATCCATAAACTAGTTTCAATGTTCCATCCATAAACTAACAATCCAAATACCAAAAATAAATACATCAAAAGTTTCAATTATCCAAATGCCACAAACTAATACATCAATGATCAAACTAATCCAACTCTTGTGGCTCAAAGTCTTCTTCCACTCCAGAAATTATAAGTTCTTCAGGAATAAGACCTAATGAGAAAAAGTGTTAAAACATGTAAATCAAAGAAAATAAATAATTAAGAAACCATCAGTACAGTCTTATATCTCGCTCAGAAGCCCATAACCAATTTTGAGTGCACATTATTGCTTCCAATGTGTCAGGATGTAATTTGGCACGATGTGGACTCAAATGTCTCCCCCCGGTACTAAAAGCAGACTCTGATGCCACAGTCGTAATAGGAATAGCTAATATATCTTTAGCTATCTCAGCCAAAATAGGATATTTTCCTTTATTTGTCTTCCACCAATTCAAAATATTGAAGTCTGGAGTTCTAGCAACTAATGGCTCCTCTAAGTACCTCTCAAGATCGGACTTTGATCTTGTCATATGATTGCTTTGAGTGGCAAAAGAATCAAAGTCAGATAAATCTAAAAAAGAAGACGAATCAACGGTGACAATATTATGGGAATGAACATTGGAAGTAGAAGATTCACCACCACCTACAGACTTAGCTTCATAGTATTTAACTATCTCTTCAGAAAGTTGACGTGCTCTCAAAATTTGCCCTGCAACACCCACACCATAAATCTTTGGAAAATAATAATCAATTAACAACATCTTAAACCTTGGGTCAAGAACGACAGCCATAACCAACACCCCATGAATCTCTTGCCAATATTTCTCAAACTTGGCAATCATAATAGAAGCCATTTGTTTAACTTGAGGAATATGAGACATTTGCCACTCCATCAAAGACATCCTCATTTTACAAGCCAATGGAAAAAACATATTGGCTGTAGGATAGCTCGTACCTGAAAACATCTCCGTCAACAAATAAAATGGACGTAAATATTCTAACATTTTTTCAGCCATCTCTCATTCCGCATCAGAAGGCAAACATTTATAATGAGGCTCAATTTGTTGCACTCGAGGAAAAACTTTTTTGTACTGAACTGCAACATCAAGCATGAAAAATGTAGAATTCCATCTAGTAAGGCAATCAAGCACCAACTTCCTTTCAGTCTTACTGAATGATTGACGAGCAGACATCATAAAAGTTTCAACCCTTTTCGGTGTGCTACTCCAATAAGCAACACTCTCCCTAATCTTTGCAATACCTCATTCAATCACGGTCAAACCATCCTTTACAATTAGGTTCAAAATATGAGCTGCACACCTCATATGAAATAATTTACCACCCAATACCATAGATTCAGATGAAAGTATTCCCTTCAATCTTTCTACCATTGCGTCATTAGTTGAACAATTATCCAAAGTAACTGTTGACAACTTTCGATCCACATTGCAATCCATCATACATTTAAGTAAAACTTGAGATAGACACTCAGCAGTATATGGAGCTGGTACATATATGAACCTACATATACATAATGTTTGTAATTAAATGTTAGTATATTCAACAAATAAGTTAAATATCATATTTTACAAAAAAAATTAAATTACCTTAAGACTCGACTTTGTAAATGCCATGAGTTGTCAATGAAGTGTCCTGTAACAACCATATACCCTCTCTTTTGGTTACTAGCAGTCCACATGTCACTAGTAATGGCAACCTTGTTGTCATTAATATTCAACAAACTCATTGTTTTCACCTTTTCTGATTTATACAACTTGAAAATCTCAGCCTTTAAAGTGTTTCTGGACATCTTCTTCACCAAAGGGTTGCAATAACTCATCAAGTCATTAAAAGCATCATACTCAACAAACTTAAGTGGCAGCCATGCTTTATAACCAATGACGTAATTTTTTGACGGACAATATTTACATCAAATGATCTAAGCTCAACAGAAGCTGTTCCATCTTCTTGCTTTATAACATTAAGAGTTTTTTGGACTGTATCTTCAAACTTAGCTTGTTTTTTAGTATAACAATTCTGATGTGTCTATTTAAGTGACTGGTACCTTTTTCAGACAAACCACTCAATAACTTAGCACAATGATTACATTTGGCCTTTAATTTCCCACTAACAGTAATCTTCGTAAAATGATCCCAACATTTTGATGTCGGTCGTCTCTTATTATCCATATTTTCTAATGTTACCCCATTTCTTTTGTTACCATCTTCATCTATTTTTCCATCTTCAATATCAAGGATCTCATTTTCTTCATCACTATCTTGGCGTACATCTTCGAGACCGTTAAGAAACACAGGGGAATTTGGCACCCGAATAGTCGTAGATTCTTCTAAGTTAGACATAACAAATTCTGAAGACAAAAAATGAATCAACAATATGGAAGCCCAAGTAGTCCAACCTTAACTAAAATTTGAAAAATGAATCAAAAAATGAATTTTCTGAATATAAAAGGTTACTTTGCTCATGTGATTATATATTAACAACATTTGTGAATGAGATTCTGGATAGAAACCACATCTTTTAAATATTATGGGCATTAATATAGCTACTTGGATAATCAAATGCCACTCACCATTCTATTTGTCTTCCCTTGCATGCTTAAAGGTTTTTGAGTTAAGGAACCAAATTTTTCAACTTTGTGTTAAATTGAATATTGATTAAATTGAACATTGATAATGGGATAGAAGAATTCGTATCTATATGTTTCATTACGGATTCAAAAATAATTTTCAGAATCAAAACCTAGATTTCAAATTTTAACAATCTGATTCAGAAATAATCAGAATCAGTCAATCATAATACATTCGTATAAAACTAAGAAAATGGACACACAAAAATAATTAAATATATAATCCACACATGTGATCGACGAACGATGAGAGGAGGAGATGAAGATTGAAGACGAGTGTGGACAACAGAACCTGGGCGACGCTGTTCTAGGCTCCCGGCCTAGTTGGGAAGTACGAAATAACATGGAGTCGCCATCCGGTGCGAACCGGGACAAAGATTTAAGGCCGCTCTCACCCCTCGCAAGGGAAGACCTCAAACCGTTGGGTTCGGAATGGTCCCTTACTTATGTCACTTGTGAATGAGGATTTGTGTAATAATTTAATCAAGTCTAAGTAACACTTATTTCCAATAGGATCATGCTTCTAAATTCACATGCATACATCAACAAGTTCATCACAACATGAACATCACATGGCAATCTCATGAACATATTTCAATCATATGATATGGAAAACTAAGAACAACCTAATCATGCTTGAGTACTATATCATGAATACATCGAATGGATAAATGCAGGAATACAAATAATATGATTGGCTACATAATGCAAGGGAGATCAACCAAGAGGCAATTATGCATGAATATGATAAGACAGACTCAGTTCAGTGTGTGCGCGTTCGTGTAGCGTTTGTAAACGCGTTCGAACGGTAAACAGAAGGTTCACATTCGTGTAGCGTTTGATAACGCGTTCGAACGAGACCAGACCTGATGATACAAAATGCATGCGCGTTCGAGTAGCGTTTGATAACGCGTTCGAACGATAAACAGAAGGTTCGCGTTCGAGTTGCGTTCGATGACGCGTTCGAACAGGAACTGGCAGATTGCATACATTCATATGGTTTTAGATATCGCATTCAAACAAGATTACAACAACGACATATCTAATCACATGGACACATAAATCATGCATAAAGATTAACATACTAAGGGGTAAATCATGCTAAATAAATAATAACGTGCTAACTACATCATGCTCAAATACAAGTTTGGATGAAACGAAATACATGTATCCCTCAAGTGGTACGTGGAGTTGTATCCCGAGTACAGACCGCACTACCGTCCATTCGGATTCGGCTACGGAATTTACGTCCGGGTTTCCATCCGATATACCACAAAAGAGAACACGCATTCTGTTCATCTAGAGTTCACATCATGCCTCAACAAACGACTCTCATGCGATAATAAATAAAAGACAAATGAAAGATAATAAATACAAGGTGCCCTCAGGTCTAACCTTTTATGTCGTCTCTCGGTAGTACGGTGTACGGTCGTCGGAAGGGTGGATGCTCCGCAACTCTTCCGGTTCACTGGTTCACTGCTCTCGTTCGTTATCTTACTGTTTTGGGTCATCGTTCTCCGTCTTTTGCTGCTGTTTTGACTCCGATTCGCTGCCGCTGCTACTGTTTTGCTGCTGTGTTTTAGTTACTGTTTTTGGGATGTTTTGGCTACTGTTTTGGGTGTGATGTTCGGTGAGTTGTTTGGGGGATGTTATGGTGTGGTTTCGGGGGATGTGTGTGTTTAAGGCTGTTGTATGGGCTTTTTAGGAGGTGTAGGGGCTGCTGTTTTCGGTTGTGGAGTGGGGGAGATGAAGGGGATTATTTCTGTTTTTCTTCTTGTTATTGCCGTGAGTGGCTAGGGCTCTTGGTGTGTTGTTTGATTTGTGTGAGTTGTGTGTATCTTATGTGTATGAGCCAGGGGAGGCTTTTCTTGTATGAATCAGCTAGGCTTGAGAAGGTTGGTGAAAGGGTTCTTTATATAGAGAAAGGTTAGGGTTACTCCTTGTCTCACAAGGAAGGGATTTTGGCATTAAGAGGATGATTTGATTTTTGGTTTTCAACAAGAAATGATTAGATTGATGAGGGACAAATTTGGTTTAGATTAGGAATAAAAAATATTTAATTTGTTATGATTGATTTTAATTAGGCATGACATCTTTTTAATTTAGTATGCGATTTGTTTAGTTAGGAAGGAATCTTGTGTAATTGGTGGGTGAATATCTTAATTAAGTGATTAAAATATTTGATTGATTTTAATGTTTATTTTAATTTGGTATGTGATTTTTAGATTTGTTTTGATTTCACCATGTGTTAAATATGTGTTTTAAGTGGGCTTGGGCGTGTGGGCCAAGGCTTGGGCGAATTGGGCTTGATGTGAGGCTAGCAGCAAAACCAGAATTACCGACACCGTTCGAACGCCTCCTCGAACGCGGCACGAACGCGCGCAATCTATTTTGCGTTCGAACGTATACACGAACGCAGCACGAACGAAAACAGTGAACCTTCTTTATTCTGAATTTCCCCTTCCGATGTCCGTTTTCCGTGACCTCCGTGACTTAAAAGGTAGTGTCTCCAAATGAGACTCATCATAGGGACTTATGTGCAAAAATGCAGTGCCTACAGTCGCCCCCACTTTGATGGGACTTGTGTAATGTGTAACAGTGACAATCCTATCAAAGTTATGCAATGCATTTTCACTTACCTGGCTCGCCAACTGCCACTTGACTTTCCACGTGTTGAGTTGAGTTGATATGGGTGGTGAGGTGCTGCGACCCCTGGTTCATTCCCGAACCGTGCTGTGATGTGGTCCATTCCCGAACCGTTACCGTGAGATGTCCATTCCTGAACTGTTTCTGTGAGTTGTCCATTCCCGAACTATTTCTGTAAGGTGGTCCATTCCCGAACCGCTACTGTACGAGGTGGTCTGTTCCCGAATTGTGCTTCTATTCTTGGAGTGTCATTCCCGACTTGTTCATTCCTGAACTCTGCTCCATTATTGGATTGCCATTCTTGGTTTGTTCATTCTCGAACCTGCTCCATTCTTGGATTACCATTCTCGGCTTGTTCATTCTCGAACCTGCTCCATTCTCGGATTACCATTCTTAGCTTGTTCATTCTTGAACTCTGTTCCATTCTCGGATTACCATTCTCGGCTTGTTCATTCTCGAACCTGTTCCATTCTCGGATTACCATAATCAAAAAGACGGTTGTCGCTACTGGGCGGCGAAATGGATTTCTCGGCTTGTTCATTCTTGAACCTGCTCAATTCTTGGATTGCCATTCTTAGCTTGTTCATTCTTGAACTCTGTTCCATTCTCGGATTACCATTCTCGGCTTGTTCATTCTTGAACTCTGTTCCATTCTCGGATTGCCATTCTCGGCTAAACTGATACTGATACTGGTGTGGGTGTGGGCCTCGCCCCCCGGGACTCATCCCCAAAACTAAAACTGATGTGGGCCTCGGCCCTGGGACTCATCCCCAAAACTAATGATGTCGTGGGCCTCGCCCCCAAGCTGATACTGATGCGGGCCTCGGCCCTGGGACTCATCCCCAAACCGCAACTGATATGGGCCTCAACCCCGGGACTCATCCCCGAGACTACTACTCATATGTTGCTGATTCTGAGTGGCTTGTCTTTGCCGCTTTCTTCTTTCTCTTCTATGAAACCTGTGAATACAGAACAAACCAAACACAAAGAGAATGCAGAATATATTACGTGTATGCATGCATGCATGAGTTGATTTTCTATCCCGTTGGGTCAGGTCTTCCTCGGTTCATTTCCGAACCGTGCTCCATTTTCGTAGTGCCATTCCCGGCCAAACTAATGCTGATAATGTGGGCCCCGCCCCCCGAGATTCCCTCCTGAAGCTGATACTAACATGGGCCTCGTCCCTGGGACTCATCCCCGAAACCATACTGATATGGGCCTCAACCCTGGGACTCATCCCCAAACTGAAGCTGATGTGGGCCTCGCCCCCGAGTTGATACTGATGTGGGCCTCGGCCCTGGGACTCACCCCGAAGCTAATGATGTTATGGGCCTCGCCCCCAAGCTGATATTGGTGTGGGCCTCGGCCCTGAGACTCATCCCCAAACTGATACTGGTGTGGGCCTCAGCCCCTGAACTGATGCTGATGTGGGCCTCGGCCCTGGACTTATCCCCAAAATGATGCTGATTCTTTTCTGAAACTGACTGCACTGTCGCTGCTTCCAAGGTTCCCCATGTTCTAAGCATCATTAAATATCATAGTACCAAGGTTGGATGTCTTTATCAAATATACTCATTTTGCAGGATGAGGCTTAGGCAAGTGAACGAAATAAACGTCTTTATTATCGTTGAGGAAAATGTTCGAACAAGTAAACAAAATTAATGTCTTTATTAAAGAAAAAGCTGGATCAAATAGACTAGGAGGGACAGCTCCATCATCCGCAGTACTGCCTTCTCTTTTTTTTGGCCTATGTTTTTCACTGTCATCCATGTAAGAAGTTTGGTGGTTGAGGGTTTGGAGGACAAAAGTTTCGGGCAATCCGGAGTTGATCATGTAGGTGGGTGGTGGAACATAATGGTAGTTTGGTAGAGGGTTTCTGTGTGTATTGGGTTGTTCTTTTTCAGGGTCGGTATTTTGTGGGAATCTATGAGATCTTGAATTTCATGCCTGAGGCGGGTGCAGTTGTTGGTGTCATGGCCATGTAGTTGGTGGAAGTGACAATAAAGGTTCACATTTATGTGCGGTGGTGGGGGGTGTGGAAGTGGTTTGCCTTCTAAGGGTTTCAAGAGTCCTTGTCCCTGTAACTTTTCAAATACCTTCGACAAAGGTCTATCAAGGTTGGAGAATTGCCGGTCCCTGATGGCAGTAACCTCGGCAGTAGCGGGCTTGCTCTCTGAATGCCCCCCAAAAGTTCTTCTATTCTGGCCATAAAACTTTCTGTTTTCAGCCTCTTCTTCCTCAATATCCATGACAGTTTCCCTCAACTGTCGGAAATCCACCATCATTGAAGTCATCCTCATCAACTTGCCATAGATCGAGGGCTTAGTGCCCTTGATGATCATTTTAATCTGGTCATTCTCTGAAGGCCGAGTCTGCATTTTCAAAAGCTGGCTTCTCCAGCGATCCACATACTCTTTGAAGCTCTCAGCTGGCTTCTGCTTAGTGTTCTCCAGATCTCGGAGTGACAAATCAATCTTCAGGTCCGTAACATACTGCTTTAGGAAGGCATCAGCCAGTTCCTTCCAATCTTCCTTAACATTTTTCTCAATGCTGTGGTACCAAACTACGGGTGCCCCCACGAGTGACATCCCAAACATTTTCTGAGCTTGGCGCTGCGTCAGGCCCACCGAACTCATTACCGCGACATATTGCCGGAGATGGACCCTCGGGTCCCTATTTCCATTGAACTTAGCCATATCCGGCATTCTGAACTGAGCTGGTAGCTGTTCTTCAAAGGTCATCGCCTCATAGTCTAGTAAGTCTTCGTCCTTACCCTTCATCTTACGGGTAACAGACTCTACCTGGTCACGAAGTTTCTGTATCTCGGCCTGAGACCCAATCACTCTGCCTGTTGCATACTATGCCATATCATCATCAAAAGCAGGGATATCATCCCCCAACCCATTCGGAGGCTCCTCGCGCCTTACATTCTCAGAATTTCCCCCAGCACGGGGCACAACCATATTTGTCATGGCAGTAGTCAAGGCTTGCAACTGTTCAGTGACCTTGGCGAGACCGTTTTCCAACTGATTCATACGGGATACCTTAATATCTGATTCACTCATGTCTGTTCCCAGTATTTTGATGAGTCTTCCTTTTTCCCTAACCCAACGGGAATCTATGATGGCTTTCAGAACACAAGAGTTAACATGATGTATGTATGCATGGGGTGCATGGGGTGCATATGATACAAGGAATATATCAACTCATTAAAATTCTCACACAAATCGGCCCATCATCATTTTAGAAGCTTTTGGGCTAACTGTCATAGGAGTGAACTCGTCCCAGTTTAAATGGCCCAACAAGTTCACATCTCATGGCAAGAAGTCCAACCGTATCCAAATGATAATGTTCCTAAACACAAACATATAATGGCCCATTGGCGTTTTAGAAGCTTTTGGCCCAATCATCATAAGATATGTTCTTGTCCCAATTTAAATGGCCCAACAAGCCCATATCTCATGACAAAAGGTCCGAATGGATCCAAATGACAATGTTCTCAAACACAAGTATACAAGAAAGATAATGCAAACATAAAACAATAATTTCTACAGAATGGCCCATCAACATTTCAGAAGCTTTGGGCCTAATAGTCATAAGGTACGAACTCGCCCCAGTTTAAATGGCCCAGCAAGTCCGCATTTCTGACAATAGTCCAACTGCATCCAAATGAGGATGGTCCACAAGCACATATTCAAGGAAATAATTGTTACTTTAGCCAACCCGGTCTATGGGTGGGTTAGCAAGAGTATATACAAAGGCTCTCACCGGCGAAGGATGGCTCACAACTAGGTCTCCCCACTCAAGGGTTCGAGCAACCAAGTGAGCGCACCCCTTTTTATACACTAAGGTACGTGCCAATGAGCTATGGTGTGTGACGGACTGTCAAATGGATTTCCCGTTGTAGATTCCCCAGAGGAAGGTGGAGCGACCACTGGGCTACAAATGGATATTCAAACGGAAGATGAAACCGGATGGATCAATAGATAAGTACAAGGCAAGGCTTGTCATAAAATGTTATAGACTAAAAAGGCCTTGATTACTTTGACATCTATTCACCAATGACTCGTATCACATCGATAAGAATGCTCATAGTCATAACAGCTATATTTGGTTTTGAAATACATCAAATGGATGTAAAGACGGCATTCTTGAATGATGAATTGGATGAAGAGATTTACATGGAACAACCAGAAGGGTTTAATGTTCTTGTATAAGAACAGAAGGTGTACAAACTTGTAAAATCCTTGTACGGATTAAAACAAGCACTTAAACAATGGCATGAGAAAATTGACAAACAGATGTTGTCAAGTGGGTTTAAAACCAATGAGTGTGATAAGTGTGTGTGTACACCAAATCAACTCAAAAAAGATATGTCATTGTATGTCTCTATGTAGACGATATGCTGATAATTAGTAATAATCATGAGTTGATTTAGTCTACCAAGAAAATGTTATCCATCAAATTTGATATGAAAGTTTTGGGAGTAGCTAACCTAACTCTTCATCTATTAGAGAATATTGGCTCAAGTGTATCGCAATTAGAGTATTCGAGGATCATCGGAAGACTGATGTATCTCACAAATTGCACACGAACTGATATCGCTCAAGCTGTGAATAGGCTTAGCAGATATACGAGTAATCCATGACATAACCACTGGAAAGCCATAGTAAGAGTTTTGAGGTATCTAAGTGAAACTTTAAAATATGACCTACATTACGAGAGATATTCTACTGTTCTAGAGGGATATAGCGATGGTAACTGGATATATGATACAGTGGATTCCAAATCTACAAGTGGATTTGTTTTCACACTTGGTAATGCAGCCGTGTCATGGAAATCCTCGAGGCAAACATATGTTGCCCGGTCTACTATGGAATCAGAGTTCATAACATTAGACAAAATAACGGAAGAAGTATAATGACTTAGAAACTTCCTGGAGGATATTCCTAGTTGGCCCAAACCGGTGCCAGCGATTAGCATACATTGTGATAGCCAATCGGCTACTGGGAGAGCCCAAAATGCAATGTATAATGGTAAGTCTAAACATATACGTCGGAGACATAATATCATACGTCAACTGCTCTCAAGTGGCATAATAACGATCGATTATGTGAAGTCGAAGGAAAATCTAGCGGATCTACTAACTAAAGGTTTACCTAGAGAGCAAGTTGAGAAGTCATCGAGGGGAATGGGCTTGAAGCCTATAATCTAAGAATTGTCACTGTGGAAAACCAACCTAGCTAACTGGAGATCCCAAGATCTAGGTTCAAAAGGGACAACAGAAACTTTGTGCAATTCAAAACAAGCACTGAAGAGTTTTGTACTCTTTCCCATTCCGATAATGACGCAAAGTGCTGTCTGTCAAGGTTAAGATAAGCTAAGGCTTTTAATGATCACTATATTAGGAGATGAGTCCTAATGGGGGTAAAGACAGATTACCTATTCATAGTAGATCACCTATTTCAAGTAAGAAGTGAGGTCGCTTCCATGGGAACTTTAAAGGCGGGTTACCCTAAAGTACTTGATGAATCCATGACCGCTGTTCAGGGCTGAAATGAACACAACCGTAGAACGGGAAAATGGTCGAAGTAAAGTTGTGTGTTGGTAATTGTCTTGGTTTACACCAACGGCAGAATAGTTCAAGACTATGGGTCACTGGTTTGCCAAGTAAATCCGATTGTCAATCACCAGGAAAGGTTCAAGGCGAAAGCTATCTATTTCGATGCAGCTTTAGTTCACGGAAACTCTCTCAAGTGTCTGCATGAATATTTAGAGAATTATGGGGGATTGTAGGAAATTCTCTAAAATTCTCTAAATTATTGTGTTTGGATGGAGGAGGAACATGTCCCTTGGATGGTACCCCAAGGGGACATGTCCTCCCATTTAGAAGAACACTCATCGGGCTCCAAATGGTGCATGGAAGAGGTATAACCCTTAGGAGGGTTACACCCCAAACCAAAGGGTGCCCTTAAGGCACCATTCCATGTATATTTAAAGGGTATTTGAGGTTCATTCTAAGGATCCAGAATAGAAAATAAGTCTTGAGTCTCATAATTCATTTTTGAGTCAGAGAGAGGGTTCCTCCAATTCCTAGTTTGAGATCTTGTTAAGGAGTGCCCCTTGAACAAGAGGAATTTGGATTATCCTGGGAGAACATTAGCCACAAAACCCGTAGAGCACCGGGACAGGGCTGATAAGTTCTTAAGGACATAGATTAATCTCGACTCGGATCAAAAGTTTCATCACGAATTCAGGTTTTTCTTTATTCTCAAAGTTTTAGGGTTTTAGGGTTCATGCATGTAAAAGTATATCTGAAATTTGTTTTCTGAATTTGAGTGTTAAATCATGTTTGTTTTATGTTTAATGACACTAATATTGACAATAATTATGATATTAAATAATATCATGACTAAACGAATATTCATATTCGATTCGTTTAATAAATGAATCGAATACGAATCTATCACATTTTTATTCGATTCGTTTAGGATTCGATACAAATTCGATTCGTTGATTCGTTTTACCACCCCTACTGTATATGATGGTAACACTTGCATTCTCACAAGTACATATAGCTGGTAATTATAAAAATTACCAGCAGACAAGACAATGTAGATTCATATTTTATGTCGAGTAAACAACCTGATGGTAGAATGGCTTTTGATATTATTATATTATTATTTTGGATAATATTACTTTCAATGTGAATAAGAGAGAATACATGTATTTTTTTTTGGAAATGTTGGAATCATCAATGTGACATCATCTGACCCGAACTTTAGTGGAGAAGATAAAACATTTGATTGCCCTATACTCTTACAATAAATGTACATTTGGACTTGAACTCATGACATGACAACTAGGTCATAAGTCTTTTGCCACCAAATCATACACTGTTGGAGACAGATACATGTAATGTTTGAGGGAAAGTTTTCTTTTCAAGTCCCAAGGGGTGTGGCTTGATGGCCAATGACTTAGGAATTGATTAGCAAGTCATTGGTTCGAGTCCAGGTGGTACATTTCTTGTAAGAGTCTTGGACAGTCATGGGTATTACCTGCTCCGCTTAAGCCCGGATCAGATGGTTTGACAGTGGAATTTCCAACGTTTCCAAAAAAAAAAATCATTTCCAAATAACATACACATTTGAATCTAAAATTAACTTACTTAGATCATCGGTAATACCATTGCAAGATTTAGGAATAAAGCATAATTTGGACTCAATCATACTATCTAACTTTTCTTTAACATCTTCATGATCCGATGAATTTCAGTCTTGTTATCCTTCCGATTAGAGACTAAATTTACGATATTCTGGCAATCTATTTCAATAGATAGTGGATGAAAATGAGATTCCACTACCACTTCTACCCCCAAACTTAATAGTCGGGTGGCTTATAAGAGAACATGTGATTGGATCTTATAACATGTCTTGTGTTGTAGACAAACTAGTACTTGGCAAAATCTAGAGTTTTCTATTAAAATTCGTTTAAAAGGAAAAAAAATCACTAAAGTTTTTTTATTTTTTTATTTTTTTTTTTTCATATATTCATAAGATGAGTCACTTTATAACGAGGCATCTCTCAATTTATTAAATATCAAACAAAAAAAATTTAAAAAAAAGTCATGACCGTGGTTCGATTCCGAACCGCGAATCGGAACTGAATCGAGTTAGGATCAGAACCGAATCGGCCAAATATTTGGCATTTTTGAACCGAACCAGAACCACTGAAGAATCGATTCTGAACCGAAACCGAAGGAGGAACCAGAACTGAACTGAATCAAATCGTATAGTTTCGGTTCCTCCTTCGGCAGGAGCCGAAATTGAACCGCGGTCAGGTCTAAAAAATATAGATTTCAATATACTAAAAAGATAAATAATATTGTATTAAAAATTATATTATTTTTATATTTTAATTTGGTTAAAATGGATCCCTTTAGAAAGTCACTTTGGTCAAAGTAAATCGTTTTCTGATTAATGGAAAATTTTAGTCATTTTTCCGAAAAATGACTTACTAAATATAAATACGCAAGTCATTTTTATGGAAAATAATTGTTTTCCCTCTTCATCAAAACGTCTATAGCTCACTTCTAATTAGAGATGACAAAATTCGACTCGAGCTTAAATATACTTGATTTGGTTCCGAGTATACTCAGACGAGCCCAGAGCTTAAACTCATGACCAGACAACTAGGTCCTAAGTCTTTTGCCACCAAGTTATACCCCGTTGGGGACGAATACATGTAATGTTTGAGGGAAAGTTTTATTTTCAAGTCCCCACTTTATGGAAAATGACTTAGGAATTAGTTGGCAAGTTATGGGTTCGAGTCCATGTAGTGCATTTCTTGTAAGAGTTCGGGACAGTCGAGGGTATTACATGCTCCGCTTAAGTCGGGATCGGGTGGTTTGACAATGGAGTTTCCAAAATAAAAATCCTTTCCAAATAACATAGAATCTAAAATTAACTTAGCTAGATCATCGGTAATACCATTGCAAGATTTAGGAATAAAGCATAATTTGGACTCAATCATACTATCTAACTTTTCTTTAACATCTTCATGATCCGATGAATTTCAGTCTTGTTATCCTTCCGATTAGAGACTAAATTTACGATATTCTGACAATCTATTTCGATAGATAGTGGATGAAAATGAGATTCCACTACCACTTCTACCCCAAACTTAATAGTCGGGTGGCTTATAAGAGAACATGTGATTGGATCTTATAACATGTCTTGTGTTGTAGACAAACTAGTACTTGGCAAAATCTAGAGTTTTCTATTAAAATTCCTTTAAAAGGGAAAAAATCACTAAATGTGTTTTTATTTATTTTTTATTTTTTCAATTAGTCATTTTATAACGAGGGATCTCTCAATTTATTAAATTTCAAACAAAAAAATTTAAAAAAATTCATGATCGCGGTTCGATTCGGAACTGCAAACCGAAACTGAATCGGGTCAGGATCGAAACCGAACAGGCCAAAGGTTCGGCAGTTCCAAACCCAACCGGAACCGCTGAAAAACTGGTCTGATTTCGGTTCTTCAAAATCCGAACCAGTTCCTAAATCAATTCTAAACCGGAATCGAAGGAGGAACCGGAACTGAACCGCGGTCAGGTCTTGATTTCAATATACTAAAAAGACAAATATTATTGTATTAAAAATTATATTATTTTTATATTTTAGTTTGGTCATTTAACTTAATAAAATGTGGGATCCTTTTAGAAAGTCACTTTGATCAAAGTAAACTGTTTTCTGATCAATGGAAAAGTTTAGTCTTTTTTATTTTTCCGAAAAATGACTTACTGGATATAAATATGCAAGTCATTTTTTTTATGGAAAATAATTGTTTTTCCCTCTTCACCAAAACTTCTATAGCTCACTTCTAATTAGGGATGACAAAATTCGACTCGGGCTCGAATATACTTGATTTGGTTCCGAGTAGACCCAGACGAGCCCGGAGACTTTGATTTTTTTCATTTCTTTTATTTTTTGTTATTACATTATCTTGTATTTATGTTTATATTTTGCATTTCTTTACTAATTTTTAATTTCATTCTTCTGTATATTTTAATTCTTTTATATTATATTTGTATTTAATTTTTTTTAAAAAAATTAAAATAAAAATTAATAAAAATTTCGGCCTTGCGCGGATCAAGATTCGTGCGGGTTTGGAATTTCGCTATCTAAATCTAAAATTTTACTTTGCGAACTCGGGTCTTTCGAGTTTGGGCTAGACCTATGTATTTTTTCATCCCTATTTATAACCACAAGAAAATATTTTCTACAAAAAAATTTGATCGCACTAAGTATTTGAAAACACTTTTCGGAAAATATTTTAACTGATAACCAAACACCGAAAAATATTTTCCTTTACAAAAAAATGATTTTCATAAAAATGATTTTATTTACAAAAATTATTTTACTGCAAAATAAATTGACTCTTAATATCGGGAATTTCAATATCAAATAAAGCAAACAAATTATCTATTGACTTTCGGAAAGTCTTATCACATTTTTTTTTGGTGAAAATTTTGTAAGATAGTCACGTTGACATTTGTATTTATGAACAATTAAATCCCATTATTATCAAGTATTCATACAAAATCATTACAATAATAATATGGTTTTTTTTCATTGTATATTAATTGCGGATAACTTACTACATTTTTGGTGCGATTTTTCTCCTGACCAAAAGAATGTTTTAATATTAAAAACTCTTTTAATTTTTCTTATGTCGTTTGATTATAATTTGAATAAAAAAATTTGGGATTAAAAAGTTTTTTTACCTCTACTGATAAAATCTCAAATTTTAAACTATTGAGAAGAGAGGGTGTAATTTTAATTATTTAAAAAAAATTACCTAAAATATTTATTTTATTTCATAATTTTTTTTTTATTAATTTTGATGTGATCCGAAATAGGCTTTCTTCTTGGGCTTCCTCGATGACATTCTACACTTCATATACATTTATCTTGGTGTCAGTTGAGCTTCATATGCATTCATTTTGGCATGTGGACTACTTCTTATATTATTGTTAGGTTTCCAAGTACATAAGCAACATTAGAATATGGACCATCCATGGAGTAGGTTACATTTTGTTGAAAATTCTTCAAAATGTTGACTTTGGATGGAGGAGTGACATATCACTCGGATGGTCCCCTATGAGGATATGTCCTCCAATTTAGAATAAAAAACTTTCATATGATACATGGAAGGGATACAAACCTTAGGAGAGTTGCATCCCAAACCAAATGGTGCCCTTAAGGCACCATTCCATGTCTATCTAAGGAGGATTGAAGTTTATTCTGAGCATCCAATTCAGATAACAAATCTTGAGTCTTATATATTTCGTTTTTGAGTAAAGAGAGAGTCTCACCATTTTCAAGTTTGTGATCTTGTTAAGGAATGCCCCTTGAACAAGAGGAATTCGGGTTATCATGGGAGAACATTAGCCACAAAACTCGTAGAGCACCGAGACATGGCTGATAAGTTCTTAAGGACAGAGAATCTTCTCGACCTGGACTATTGCATTCGTCGTTTTTCCAGGTTTTCTTCATTTTAACAGTTTTGGGGTTCTTGCATGAGAAAGTATATCTATTTTTGAATTATGTATTTGAGTTTTTTTATTAATATATCTTTTATTTATGTAAATGGTTTGAACTTTATTTAACTAATTAAAGCCCGAAGATTTATTTATTTATTTAGTTTATTTATTGAATTTTAGACTATGTATTGAGCATATAGGCTTATAGGCATGTTGACACATGGGGTTAATTTAGGAAACTCATAATTTGCAAAAGTTAGGTTAATAAATAGGCCTTTTGTGTGTGCCCAATAGGGAATTAGGGTTAGTGCCATTTTTAGGAATAATTAAAATTAGGGTTTTATTTTCCTTTTTCTATTATTAGGGTTGTTAATTATTCTTGTAAGAAATAGATTTGAAAGTTTAATGATTTTTGGCCATATGAGAGATGTATTTGTCTTTTAAGTGTTTTTCGCAACGAGACTTATCAAGGCCTTACAAACTTTGTGGCATCTTCCAATTGCAAGCGTGAGTTTTAGAGTTTTATTGTTTTAGAGTTTTTCGTTCAACGATTTGATTTACTTGCTTGGACGTGATTTCATCTTATTCGTGGATTTTTCCGTGGTCATTATTCTTGTAAAAAGATAAATTTGAAAGTTTAATGAAAATAACAAGTTTCATAGCCAATATGACATATATAAGAGATGTATTTCTCTTTTAAGTGTTCTCAGCAACAAGACTTATTAAGGTTTTCCAAACCTTGTAGCGTTTTCTAATTACAAGCATGGGTTCTAGAGTTTTATTTGTTGGAAATCTTCTAAATATTCATTAAGGGTAGAATTGTCATTTTGTGGTATTGGGTGCTTGTGAGGGGTACAACCATTTGGAGGGTTGCACCACACCCCAAAGGGTGCCTTATTGGCATCCTTACATGTCTTATTTAAGGAGGCATTAAACTCATTACAAAGCATAAGGAAAAATCCGAATATTGAAAGAGACATTTGGTTTTGTTTTTTGGTTTTGAGAGAGTTCAACCATTTCCTAGTTTGTATACTTGTCAAGGAGTGCTCCTTGGACAAGAAGTATCCAAGTTATCCTGGGAGGACATTGGCCAATTGCGAATCCGTAAAACACCTGTGACGGGGCCAATAAGTTCTTAAGGACAAAGATCTTCTCGACTTGGATTGTTTTTTGTAATCTCAATTTCCAGGTTTTATCTTCAAGTTTTCTGGTTTTAGGGTTTCTTGCATCTAGATCTTCTTTTGGTTATTGATCTGTTTGATTTGCATGTTATATTACTGTTTAATGACACCTAGTTTAACAACAATCTTAAGAACTTATTGCTCTAGTGTTATTAGATAGTAATTCGCATGTTAGGGTTTGAATATTTTCTGGAAAATTCGGACTGTGCATGAAAAACCCGTAGGGCGTTCGAACGCCCGACGAACGCGAATGCAAAAATTTGAAAAATCCGTAAGAACGTTCGAACGCGTCTTCAAACGCAACTCGAACGCAAGCCTTCTGCCTTAGAACGTTCGAACGCGTCCTAAACGCAACTCGAACGCGAACTCTCTGGAATCATTCCGTTCGAACGCGTTATCAAACGCAACACGAACGCACACACACTGGACAGTCTCGTTCGAACGCAGATACGAACGTGACACTAACGATTTTGTCCTGGAAGTATCATAAAAGCAAACTTTAATTAATATTAACTTGGTTAGTCATATACTGTAAACACATTAATCTTGGTAGTATAGATTTAAGTTATTATTAAGTTGTTCAATTATCACAAGCATACACATAGTGATAAAGTTGAAATTGATTGGTTGTTGCATAATTGGTTGAGAATTTAAAGTGTAATTTTGCACAAGTAATTCCATCCAATCTTGATTGACATTTATATATCTACACTTATCGTAATAATTGTGCTATTGGAAGAGTGTAAATCTGGGTTGTGAATTGCTAAAAGATCCTATTGGAAAAGGTGTTCGAAGAATATTCGTTCATTCAATTTTCCTTAAGTATCTTTAGTTGAAATTCAATGACTTGTGTTTATTGGAACTTTCGTCCATTAGAACAACAAGTGACTACCTAGTACATCACTTTGAACAAGATCATTCGTTGATCGTTGTGCAATTCATCTTTCGTAGACTGATTGAACCCTGTTGAATTTCCAGTTACAAATGGCTAGCGGAAATATCAAAGAATACCGGTCTCTCACGGAGAAAAGCCGGAGAAATTTGGTAGGCAAATTTCAAACAGTGGCAGATCAAAATACTGTTCTACCTGACAACTCTCTAGTTGGCTAAATTCCTCAAAGATCCTCCGGGTCCTGTGGAAGGTGAATCTGAATTGGCCAAGGAAGAGCGATAACAGACTTGGTTGTCTGGAGACTTCCTATGCAAGAACTACCTTTTGGGTGGTCTTGACAATACCATGTACAATGTATACCAAGGCATGACTTCTGCGAAGGTTCTCTGGGAATCTCTCGAGAAGAAGTACAAAACCGAAGATGCCGGACAAAAGAGATTTGTCGTGGGTAGGTTCCTGGACTACAAGATGGTAGATTCAAGGACGGTGATGTCTCAGTTGGGTGAACTGCAATTGATCATTCATGAAATACTGGATGAGGGAATGAAACTCTGTGAGATGTTTCAAGTTGCCGCCATAATTGAAAAGTTACCTCCATCATGGAAGGACTTCAGGAGCTATCTGCAACACAAAAAGAAGCAGATGAGCCTTGAGAACCTTGGAGTTCGATTGAGAATCGAACAGGACAACATGATGTCCGAGAAGGCCAGCTACAAGACGATGGAGTCTTAGGCCAACATATTTAAGGATGTAAAAGGTAGCAAGAAAAGAAAGAACAGTGAAGCTGATTCTTCCCAAGCGAACAAGAAGTTCAATGGGAAGTGCTACAACTGTGAAAAGAGCGGTCATATGACAAAGGACTGCAGAAACAAGATATCTCAGGACAATGGCAGGAAAAATGAGGCCTATGTCGCTGAAGGTGAGCAGTTAACTGATGAGATTTCAGAAATGAATCTCTAAGCAGTGGTAACTGTAGCCAACTTGGTTGGGAATCCGAGAGAATGATGGGTAGACTCTGGGGCTACTCGTCATATCTGTGCTAATAGCAAGATGTGTTTCCTCGTATCAGAAAGGTCGATGGCGGCGATCATCTGACAATGGGAAACTCGTCTACCTCTAGAGTGGTTGGACAAGGCACAGTAGTTCTGAAAATGATATCCGGAACGGAGCTTACATATAATAATGTTTGCATGTTCCAGATATTCGGAAGAACTCGGTCTCGGGTTTGTATTTGTTTCTGACAAGATTGTATTGACCAGAAATGATGTCTATGTAGGAAAATGATACCTCGCTGAGGGTCTTTTCAATGACTGTCAATTGTGCTATTAATAAAGCTGAAACTTCTGCTTATATTATTGAGTCACAAAATATATGGCATGAGAGGTTAGGACATGTTAATTATGATACATTAATTAACATGGACCTTATACCTAAATTTGATTGATAGCCAACATGAGTGTGAGGCATGTGTTGAAGCAAAAATACATAGAACATCATAGAACGAAGTTCTGAACCCTTGGAACGTGTACACATTGACGTATGTGACATGAATTTTGTGCAAACAAGAGGCGGTAAAAAGTACTTTGTCACTTTTATCGATGAAAGCACAAGATTCAGTTAAGTGTATTTGCTGAGGAGCATAGCTGAAGCTATTGAGAGCTTTATACACTGAGAGCGAAGTTGAAAATCAACTTGGCAAGAAAATCAAAGAATCAGGAGTGATAGAGGTGGTGAATACGTTTCACCATTCGGTGAATATTGTTCTGTGCACGGAATTATTCACGAAACCAATGCTCCTTATTCTCCTCAACAGAACGGAATTGCGGAGCGCAAAAACCGAACGTTGAAGGAAATGATGAATGCCATGTTGACAAGTTTGGGTCTGCCCCAGAACTTGTGGGGGGAAGCCTTGCTTTCCGCGAACTACGTTCTGTACAAGCTTCCTCACAGAAGACTAGACAAGACACCATATGAATTGTAGAAAGGTTTCGTACCTTCCTACGAATACCTCAAAGTGTGGGGGTGTCTTGCCAAAGTAATGGTTTCTAAACCTAAGAAGGTGGAATAGGACCCAAAACTGTTGACTGTATATTCATCAGATATACTTGCAACAATAATGCATATCGATTCTTGGCACACAATGAGATTCCTGACATCAATCCAAATGTGATGATTGAGTCAAGGAATGTAATATTTTTGAAGAGACATTTCCTTGTAAGGAAAGACAAAGAAGAGAGTCTCTCAAAAGATCTGTTGATACTGTCAATGACAGTGATCAGGTTGACCAAGAGTCAAATCAACATGAAAATGTTGAGGCAAATGAACCTAGACGTCGTCTAAGTCATTTGGACCCGATTTTCTGACATATTTGTTAGAAAATGAGCCTCAAAGCTATAAAGAAGTAATGTCTTCTCTGGAGGCACCTCTTTGGAAAGAGGCGATAAACAGTGAGATTGATTCAATCCTACAGAACCATACTTGGGAGTTGGTTGATCTTCCACCAGGTTGTAAGCCACTGGGCTACAAATGGAAAGATGAAAATGGATGGATCAATAGATAAGTACAAGGCGAGGTTTGTCATAAAAGATTATAGACAGAAAGAAGGCCTTGTTTACTTTGACACATATCCACCAGTGATTCGTATCACATCAGTAGAATGCTTATAGCTATAGCAGCTATATTTGGTCTTGAAATACATCAAAAGATGTAAAGACGTCATTCTTGAATGGTGAATTGGATGAAGAGACTTACATGGAACAACCAGAAGGGTTTAATGTTCCTGGATAAGAACAGAAGGTGTGCAAACTTGTAAAATCCTTGTACGGATTAAAACAAGCACCTAGACAATGACATGAGAACATTGACAAAGAGATGTTGTCAAGTGGGTTTAAAACCGATGAGTGTGAAAAGTGTATATACGCCAAATCAACTCAAGAATGATATGTCGTTGTATGTCTCTATGTAGACGATATGCTGATAATTGGTAAATTTGATATGAAAGATTTGGGAGTAGCTAACCTAACTCTTCCTTTATCAAAGAATACTGGCTTAAGCATATCGTAATTAGAGTATTCAAGGATCATCAGAAGTCTGATGTATCTCACGAATTGCACACGAACTGATATCTCTCAAGCTGTGAATAGGCTTAGCACATATACTAGCAATCCAGGACATAACCACTGGAAAGTCATAGTAAGTGTTTTGAGGTATAAGAAACTTCAAAATATGGGCTACATTACGAGAGATATCATGCTGTTCTAGAGGGATACAGTGATGCTGGATATCTGATATAGTGGATTCCAAATCTACGGTTGGATTTGTTTTCACACTTGGTAATGCAGCCGTGTCATGGAAATCCTCGAGGCAAACATGTGTTGCCCGGTCTAGTATGGAATATGAGTTCATAGCAATAGACAAAACAACGGAAGAAGCAGAATGGCTTAGAAACTTCCTGGAGGATATTCCTAGTTGGGCCAAACCGGTGCCAACGATTAGCATACATTGTGAAAGCCAATCGGCTATTGGGAGAGCCCAAAATACAATGTATAATGGTAAGTCTCGACACATACGTCGGAGACATAATACCATGCGTCAACTGCTCTCAAGTGGCATAATAACGATTGATTATGTCAGGTTGAAGGAAAACCTAGCGGATCCACTAACTAAAGGTTTACCTCGAGAGCAAGTTGAGAAGTCATCGAGGGGAATGGGCTTGAAGCCTATAATCTAAGAATTGTCACTGTGGAAACCCAACCTAGTTGACTGGAGATCCCAAGATCTAGGTTCAAAAGGGACAACAGAAACTTTGTGCAATTCAAAACAAGCACTGGAGAGTTTCGTACTCTTTCCCATTCCGATAATGACGCTGAGTGCTGTCTGTCATTGGTTAGGATAAGCTAAGGCTTTTAATGATCATTATATTAGGAGATGAGTCTTAATGGGGGTAAAGACAGATTACCTCTTCATAGTAGATCACCTATTTCAAGTAAGAAGTGAGGCCGCTTCCATGGGAACCTTTAAAGGCGGGTTACCCTAAAATGCTTGATGAATCCAGGACCGTTGTTCAGGGCCAAAATGAACACAACCGTAGAACGGGTAAATGGTCGAATTAAAGCTGTGTGTTGGCAATTGTCTTGGTTTACACCAACGGCAGAACAGTTCAAGACTATGGGTCACTGGTTTGCCAAGTAAATCCGATTGTCACTCACTAGGATTAGTTCAAGGCGAAAGCTACCTATTTCGATGCAGCTTTAGTTCATGGTAACTCTCTCAAGTGTCTCCTTGAATATTTGAAGAATTGTGGGGGATTGTTGGAAATCTTCTAAATATTCATTAAGGGTAGAATTGTCATTTTGTGGTATTGGGTGCTTGTGAGGGGTACAACCCTTTGGAGGGTTGCACCCCACCCCAAAGGGTGCCTTATTGGCATCCTTACATGTCTTATTTAAAGAGGCATTAAACTCATTACAAAGCATAAGGAAAAATCCGAATATTGAAAGAGACATTTGTTTTGTTTGTTTGTTTTGAGAGAGTTCAACCATTTCCTAGTTTGTATACTTGTCAAGGAGTGCTCCTTGGACAAGAAGTATCCAAGTTATCCTGGGAGGACATTGGCAATTGCGAATCCGTAAAGCACCTGTGACGGGGCCAATAAGTTCTTAAGGACAGAGATCTTCTCGACTTGGATTGTTTTTTGTAATCTCAATTTCCAGGTTTTTCTTCAAGTTTTCTGGTTTTAGGGTTTCTTGCATCTAGATCTTCTTTTGGTTATTGATCTGTTTGATTTGCATGTTATATTACTGTTTAATGACACCTAGTTTAACAACATTATTTCTCTAGAATTTCCGTTCAACAATCTTATTTGCTTTCTTGGGCGTGAATTCATGTTGTTCGTGGATTTTTCTGGATATTATTATGATTGGGTCACAACAATTTATATTCAGAGCTTTGGTTAATTAACAAATTATCTATCATTTTCTTTATTTCTTGCGTTTTATGCCTTAGTTTTCTTTTCTGAATTTGAATTTTCTTGATCTTGTTTTTGTGTCCATATTCTGTTTAGTGTGATTTTGATTGCTTTGTGTTGAGCCTTACATATTTTAGTCAAGAAAAATAAAAAATTATTTAAAAAAATTCGATTAGTTTCGGTCCTAGGGTTCTTACTAGTTTCTTTGAGATTTCTTAAGGGTTAATAGAGTCTTAATCATTCTTGGTTATATATAAAAAAGCAGTTTCAGCAGTTTAGAAATTTTCAGACGCGCAATAAACTTTAAACATCCGTAAATTTTGATCCAGGAAGAGTTACGAAACCCATAATGTATCAATTACTTTAGTTGTGCAAATTTATGATCAAGTTCAGTAATACTGTTTCATGTATGTTTTTTTTTTTTTTGTGTTTTATTTTATATTCCTAGTCTCTTTTGAATCTTTTTTCATTGTTCTTGGTGTCTGTTGGCGAATTAAGTGCTATTAAACGAAGTCAACATGCATCAAGAACAACAATGAAATCAAATCATGCCAATATTACACCATAAACCCTAAACCTTAGAGAATAAGAAAAACTTGGAAAACGATGAATATTTGTAATCCAAGTCGAGTTGCCTCTATCCTTAAGAACTTATTAGCCCCGCCTCGGTGCTCTACGATTTTTTGGCTAACGTCCTCCCATGATTACTTAGATTTCTCTTGTTCAAGGGACACTCCTTAACAAGATCTTGAACTGAGACAATGGTGTGAACTCTCTCTTGACTCTAAAATAAAATGTATGAGACTTTTATTTTCTTGGATGGTTAGAATGAACATGAAAGCTCCTATATATAGGCATGGAAGTGTGCCTTAAGGGTACCTTTTGGTTTGAGGTGTAACCCTCCAAAGGGTTATACTCATTTCATGTACCATTTGGAGCCTAAAAGTGTGTTCTTCTATTTTAGAGGATATATCCCTATATGTTTGTACCTTTCCCATAGGGCACCACCCAAGGGACATGACCCTCATTCATCCAAACTTCATATGTAAAGAATTTACAACAATCCCTCACAATTCTCTAAATATTCATGCAGACACTTGAGAGAGTTTCCGTGAACTAAAATTGCATCGAAATAGGTAGCTTTCTCCTTGAACATTTCCTATTGAATGACAATCGGATTTACTTGGAAAACCAGTGACACATAGTCTTGAAATATTCTGCCGTTGGTGTAAACCAAGACAATTGCCAACACACAGCTTTACTTCGATCATTTCTCGTTCTACGGTTGTGTTCATTTCGGTCATGAACATTAGTCCTTGATTCATCAAGCACTTTAGGGATGTCAGCCTATAAAATCTCATGGAAGCAGCCTCACTTCTTACTTGAAATAGGTGATCTACTATAAAGAGGTATTATGCATTTACCCCCATTAGAACTCTTCTTATAATATAGTGATCATTAAAAGCCTTACATTATCCTAACCTTGATAGACAGCACTCTGCGTCATTATCAGAATGGGAAAAAATATAAAATTCTACAGTGTTTGTTTTGAATTGCACAAGGTTTTGGTTGTCCCTTTTGAACCTAGATCTTGGGATCTCCAGTCAGCTAGGTTGGGTTTCCACAATGACAATTCTTAAGTTATAGGCTTCAAGCTCATTCCCCTCGATGACTTCTCAACTTGCTCTCTAGGTAAACCTTTAGTAAGTGGATCCACTAGGTTTTACTTTGATTTCACATAATCGATCGATATTATGCCACTTGAGAGCAGTTGTCGTATGGTATTATGTCTGCAACGTATGTGTCGAGACTTACCATTATACATTGTATTTTGGGCTTTCCCAGTAGCCGATTGACTATCACAATGTATACTAATCGTTGGCACCGGTTTGGGCCAATTTGAAATATCCTCCAGGAAATTTCAAAGTCATTCCGCTTCTTCTGTTGTTTTGTCTAATGCTATGAACTCTGATTCCACAATATATCGGGCAATACATGTTTTCCTCAAGGATTTCCATGACACGGCTGCACCACCAAGTGTGAAAATAAATCCACTCGTAGATTTAAAATCCACTGTATCAGATATCCAGTTAGCATCGTTGTATCCCTCTAGAACAACAGTATATCTTGTATAATGCAGACCATATTTTGAAGTTTCTCTCAAATACCTCAAAACTCTTACTATGGCTTTCTAGTGGTTATGTCCTGGATTGCTCGTATATCTGCTAAGTCTATTTACAGCTTGAGCTATATCAGGTCGTGTGCAGTTTGTGAGATACATCAGACTTCCGATGATCCTCGAATACTCTAGTTGCGTTACGCTTGAGCCAATATTCTTTGATAAATGAAGAGTCAGGTCTACATGAGTTCTAGCCACATTTAGATCTCGTTTATTATATTTCTCAAGCATCTTCTCAACATAGTGAGTCTGAGATAATATATACCCTTCTGATGTTCTGGAAATCTTAATTCCTAAGATTACATCAGCTACTCCTAAATATTTCATATCAAATTTTACTGGTCAACACTTTCTTGGTAGACTGAATCATCTCATGATTACTATCAATTATCAGTATATCATCTACGTAGAGACACACAATGACATATCATTTTTTAGTTGATTTGGTGTACACACACTTATCACACTTATTGATTTTGAATTCACTTGACAACATCTCTTTGTCAAATTTTTTCATGTCATTGCTTAGGTGCTTGTTTTAATCTGTATAAGAATTTTACAAGTTTGGACTCCTTCTATTCTTATCCAGGAACATTGAAACCTTCTTGTTGTTCCATATAAATCTCTTCATCCAGTTTGCCATTTAAGAATGTCGCCTTTATATATATTTGATGTATTTCAAGACCAAATAAAGCTGTTATGGCTATGAGCATTCTTATTGACGTGATCCGAGTCACTAGTGAATAGGTGTCAAAATAATCAAGACCTTTTTTTTTATCTATAACCTTTTATGACAAGCCTTGCCTTGTACTTATCTATTGATCCATCCGGTTTCATCTTCCGTTTGAATATCCATTTGTAGCCCAGTGGCTTACAACCTGGAGGAAGATCAACCAACTCCCAAGTATGGTTTTGTAGGATGAAATAAATCTCACTATTGATAGCCTCTTTCCACAAAGGTTCCTCCAACGAAGACATTACTTCTTTATAGTTTTGAGGCTCATTTTCTAACAAGTATGTCAAAAAATCGAGACCAAATAACTTAGACGTTCTAGCTATTTTGCTACGTCTAGGTTCAATTGCCTCAACATTTTCATGTAGATCTGGCTCTTGGTCAACCTGATCACTGTTTTTGACAATATCAATAGCTCTTTTGAGAGACTCTGTTCTTTGTCTTTCTTTACAAGGAAATATCTCTTCAAAAAATATTGCATTCATTGACTCAATAATCATATTCGGATTGATGTTAGGAATCTCAGACTTGTGTACCAAGAATCTATACATACTACTGTTGCTAGCATATCCAATGAATATACAATCAACAGTTTTGGGTCATATTCTAACATTCTTAGGTTTAGGAACAATTACTTTGGTAAGACACCCCCACACTTTCAGATATTTGTAGGAAGGAACGTGACATTTCCACAACTCATATGGTGTCTTGTCCAATCTTCTGTGAGGAAACTTGTTCAGAATGTAGTTGGCGGAAAGCAAGGCTCTCCCCCACAAGTTCTGGGGTAAACCAGAGCTTGTCAACATGGCGTTCATCATTTCCTTCAACGTTTGATTTTTGCGCTCAGAAATCCCATTTTATTGAGGCAAATAAGAAACATTAGTTTCGTGAATAATTCCATGATTGGAACAATATTCACCAAATGGTTACATATATTCACCACATACATCACTCATGATTCTTTTGATTTGCTTGCCAAGTTGATTGTCAACTTTGTTCTTATAATATATAAAGCTCTCAATAGCTTCATCTTTGCTCCTCAGTAAATACACATAACATAATTTTTTGCTATCATCGATAAAAGTGACAAAGTACTTTTTACCGCCTCTTGTTTGCACAATATTCATATCACACACATTAGTGTGTACAAGTTTCAAGGGTTCAGAACTTCGTTCTATGGAATGAAATAATGCTCTATGCATTTTTGCTTCCACACATGCCTCACATTTATGTTGGTTATCAATTGTAAATTTAGGTATAAGGTCCATGTTAATTAATTTACGCATTGTATCATAATTAACATGTCCTAACCTCTCATGCCATATATTTTGTGACTCAATAATATAAGCGGAAATTGTAGCTTTATTATTAGCACTGTGTCGATTGACAGTCATTACATTGAACTTGAAAAGGCCCTCAATGAGGTATCTTTTTCCTACATAAACATCATTTTTTGTCAAGATAATTTGTCAGAAATAAATACAAGCTTAAAATCATTCTTGCTAAGGAGAGAGCCCGAGACCAAGTTCTTCCGAATATCAGAAACATGCAAAACATTCTTCAATTTAAGCTTTTTTCCGGATGTCATCTTCAAAACCATTGTACCTTATCCAACCACTCTAGAGGTAGACAAGTTTCCCATTGTCAGATGATCGCCACCATCGACCTTCTGATAAGAGGAAAACATCTTGCTATCAGCACAGTTATGACGAGTAGCCCTAGTGTCTACCCACCATTCTCTCGGATTCCCAACCAAGTTGGCTTCTGTTACAACTACTAAGAGGTTCATATCTGAGATCTCATCAATTAGCTGTTCATCTTCAGTGACATGTGCCTCATTTTTCATTTTCTTGCATTTGTCATAGGGGTGAGCAAAACCGGTTTCGGTTCCGGTTCCGGTTCCGGTTCCTCATGGAACCGGAACCTACCCGGAAAAATTCGGTTCCGCACTAAGTGGAACCAGAACCTACCCAATTAAACAGGGTACCCTATTATTCGGTTCCAATCCGGTTCCGGTCCGGTTCTGAATTACCCTATTTTAAAATATTTTAATGAAAACTGCTTATAGGTTCATATTTAGTAAGTCTTTTTTTCTTAAAAAAAAAATTAAAACTTTATAATTAATTGATTGTATTCTGTTGTGCAGTTTATATTGTATTATGTTACTTTACCTATTTTTGTTTAATAAAAACCGGCAATTGCCACTGGCTTGACAGCTTTCTGTGCTCGAGTATGACTAAGATAAATTCAATAATTCACCAACGGAAGTTACCACGAAACCTTCATGGAATCAGCTTATTTTTACCTCTATTTGGTTGATTCAATTAACAGAAACTGCTTAATATTGCATACAAAAAGCAAGATTTCATAAGTTAGGTGCTTCCACCCAAACAATATCAAAGAATAAAAGACAAGCAACCCACTTACTAGTCACTCACTGCCAACCGAATAACAAATATTCCAAATCTTCATTTTTTTCCCAGTTAAAAAAAAATTAAAACTTTATAATTAATTGATTGTAATCGGTTCCGGTTCCATGGTCCGGTTCCGGTTCCGATCATTTTGGAACCGGAACCTACCCGGATAAAATCGGTTCCTTCATTTTTGGAACCGGAACCTACCCGATTACAACCGGTTCCGGTTCCAAACCCGGAAAATCGGTCCGGTTCTAAACGGTTCCGGGTAGACCCGGAACCGTTGCTCACCCATAATTTGTCATGAGACTTCTTGTTTATGTAGTTCTTTGCCATATGACCATTTTTTCCACAGTTGTAGCACTTCCCATTGAACTTCTTATTAGCTTGGGAAGAATCAGCTCCAATGTTCTTTCTCTTTTTGCTACCCTTTACACCATCGACGATGTTGGCCTTAGACTCCATAGTCTTGTAGCTGGCCTTCTCGGACTTCCTGTTGTCCTCTTCGATCCCAATCAAACTCCAAGGTCTTCAAGGCTCATATGTTTCTTTTTATGTTTCAGATAGCTCCTGAAGTCCTTCCATGATGGAGGCAACTTTTCAATAATTGTGGCAACTTGAAACGACTCACAGAGTTTCATCCATTTATCCAATATTTCATGATTGATTAATTGTAGTTCACCCAACTGAGACATTACAGTTATTGAATCTACCATTTTGTAGTCCAGAAACCTACTCACGGTAAATTTCTTTTGCCCGACATCCTCAGTTTTTTATTTCTTCTTGAGAGATTCCCAAAGAATCTTCGCATAAATAATGCCTTTGTACATATTATACCGGGTATTGTCAAGTCCTCCCAAAAGGTAGTTCTTGCACAAGAAGTCGTCTGACGACCATGTCTCTTCTCGCAGTTGCTTGGCTATTTCCGTTTCTCCCTCCTCAGGACCCGGAGGATCTTTGAGGTACTTAGCCAACTGCAAAGTTGTCAGGTAGAATAACATTTTACTTCGCCATTGTTTAAAGTTTGCTCCACCAAAATTTTCCGATTTTTCTTCATGAGCGACCGATACTGTGATATTTCCGCTAGCCATACGTAGTGGAAAAACCAACAACAATAAATAAGTCTACAAAAGATAAATTGTACAACGATCAATGAATGATCTTGTTCAAGTGATATACTAAGTATCAACTCATTGTTATATTGGACAGTAGTACCAATTAACACAAGTCCTTGAATTTACGACTAAGGTTTCTTATGATAAGTAAATAAAGGAATATTCCGAGAGGACGAATGAGGTCTGGAGTAACCACTTAAATCCCTTTAGGCTCTTATCGCCTTTTTCACATAACATCCTTTAAACACTTTCTCAATAGAATCTCTTAGGCATTCAAACTTAGTATTACACTTCAATTCACAACACAATATTTTATATTTGCAAATATGTATATGTGTATAATTCAATCAAGCTTGGACGAAATTACTTGTGTAAGATTACATTTTTAATTCTCAACCAAGTATGCAACACACAATTAAATTTCAATTTTATCACTATGTGTATGCTTGTGATAATTGAATACCCTAATAATAACTTAAATATATATTACCAAGTTTATTGTAATACAATATATGATTTCACTAAGTTAATATTATGATAATTTAAGTTAATCTAAGTCTATTTCAATTTAGAAACAATTCCAGGATCAATTCGTTAGTGTCACATTCGTATATTCGTTCGAACGAAACTATCCAGTGAGTTCACATTCGTGTAGCATTCGAAAACACGTTCGAACGAAATGTTCCAGAGGGTTTGCATTCGTGATGCGTTTGAAGACGCGTTCGAACGTTCTTAGGCAGAAGACTTGCGTTTGAGTTGCATTTGAATACACGTTCGAAAATTCTTATGAAAATTCAAAATTTTACCTACTCGTTCGTCGGGCGTTCGAACGCCCATGCATATTTTTCATACACATAAACCATTTTCCAGAAACATTTCTTATTAACACATGCAGATTTTTACCTAACAATACTAAACTAATAAGTTCTTAAGATTGTTGGCGAATTAAGTGCTATTAAACGAAATCAACATGCATCAAGAACAACAATGAAATCAAATTATGCCAATATTACACCATAAACCCTAAACCTTAGAGAAAAAGAAAAACCTGGAAAATGATGAATATTTGTAGTCTAAGTCGAGCTGCCACTGTCCTTAAGAACTTATTAGCCCTACCTCAGTGCTCTACGATTTTGTGGCTAACGTCCTCCCAGGATTACTTAGATTCCTCTTGTTCAAGGGGCACTCCTTAATAAGATCTTGAAATGACTCATATATATAGGCATGGAAGGGTGCCTTAAGGGCACCTTTTGGTTTGGGGTGTAACCCACCTAAGGGTTATACCTCTTCCATGTATCATTTAGAGCCTAGAAGTGTGTTCTTCTATTTTAGAGGATATGTCCCTACATGTTTGTACTCTTCCCATAGGGCACCATCCAAGAGACATGACTCTCATTCATCCAAACTTCATATTTAGAGAATTTACAACAGTGTCTTTAAACAAGAAAAAAAGATTATATTCAGTTTAAGTCAGAACTTTTGTTCTTATGTTTTCTTTTTGTGTTCCTTATATTTTTAGAGCCTTTTTTCTTGTTCTTGTGTTTTCTTTGAATCTCGTTCTTAATCCTTTATTGTTGTGTATGGTCCTTATTTCACATCATGTTGTTTCCTTAATTCTTTAGTTGGTGTGTTTCCTCATTGCCTTAGAATTCCTTTTTGCAAGTAATTACTTTAACAAATAAGGAAAACTAAATTGCTTAGTGTGCAAGAAAGACAAAAAACAACCTGATTTATTCATCTAAAGCTGCACCTTACTTATTAATTATAGTATTAAAAAAATTCAAAAATTGTGTGGACTTGTATAAAAAATGAAGGGAATTTGATCAATCGTTCCTTGTGTATTGAGTGTTCGAAGGTTTTTATTTGAATTTCCAGTGATTATTAAACAAAAAGTTTGGATCTTGATTAAAATTCTCAAAATTTGCATGAATTCAAATATATTTAGGTGTTCTTGTCTTCTTGTCATTCTTGAGTCTTGTTTGAATCTTAGTTGAATCTTTTTAGAGTTTTATTAGTTTCTTGAATCTTATGTCTTGCCATTCTTTGTTGAATCTTTATTCTTGATTTCTTGTTTTGAGTAATTGACTTACACAATGATGAATCATGATCATTGTTTGAAGAGATTACATGACATGGATAAGGAACTTAATAGGCTACAAGAGAGGATGGAAAAAATGGATCATGATTCATGGTAACAGGTATCAAACAAGGCATATTAAGATGGTTGAGTCTATAGAACCTTGGCTTGTCCTATGGAGAGATTTCATAGATGAACTTAGAAGATTGCAAAATGAATATATCGATGGAAGAAAGAAAAAGAAGTCAGCAGAATTGTGAGGTGGTTAATGATGTTGTTGGTATTAAGGAGAGTGTTGATGAGCGGAAAATATATCAATATTTACTGCCCCTTTTACTTAATATTTTATTTAGTTTCTCGGGTTTGATGAACGTTTTGATATATTTTAGTTTATTTTGCAGATAAAATAATATTGGGACTCAATGAAATCATTTAAGATGAAATATGGGTCAAATAAGGGCAAATATTGGACTTGACATACTAATTTTGGAGATTGGAAACTTGAAAGGGCGTTTTAACGAAGTGCAGTTTTGGAAATTCCAATTTTGCGCATCTGTCGTATGTTGGGTATAACTTTTTACTCCGATATCTGATTGAGCTGATTCAAGTTCCATATTAAAGAAGACTCAATGATCTACAACTTTGAAGAACAAAATAATTTCGAATTCTGAAGAGTTAATGACCGAAATTGATGAAATATCCGGAAGTGTGTTATGTGTAATTATTAAAGTCATTTTCAAAGCAAATAAATAAATAAAAAATAAAAATAGTCAAACTCCCACCAAACATGATAGAAATTAGTGGAGCAATTAGTGGAGCAATTAATAATGGATTTGGTGGAGCAATTAGTGGAGCAATTAATAATGGATTTAGTGGATGATTTGGTGGAGGCAAAATTTTGCCTATAAATACCAAACCATTTCATTTGTAAATTCATACTTTCTTCTAAAGAATTCCTTAAGAATACTAAGAAGATTGTATCTTGTTTGTTTATTTACAGCTTTCAGTAATTAATTTCCGCTTTCGCACTTTCTTTTCTTTACTTTTCAGTTTTTACTTTCCGCAATTTACTTTTACGCACAGTACTTTTCTTTCTTTATTTTCAGTTTTTACTTTTCAGTAATGAGGAGGTAACTCCCCTTTGCTGGGGTAAAAGGTAAAACTTTTATTACTAATATTTAGATTAATATCCCTTAATTATAATAGATAAACTAGTTAAAACCTGACTTAACGAGGATACCGTCATATTGGTCGGTTGGTAATTATTTAAATTGGTTTTAACCTGACTAAACTGGATACCGCCTGATTGGTCGGTTGGTAATTAATTATTAATTTGACTTAATCTGGATACCGCCTATATGGCTGGTTGGTAATTATCATGCAAGTTAATATATTATATTAAGGGAGATATCTAAAATAAAAGTAATAAAAATGGATCATTTTACCTCAGCATTTTCTTTTATTGTACTTTTACTTTATTTACTTTTCAACAATTTACTTTCAGCATTTACTTTTCAGCAATTTACTTTCAGCATTTACTTTCCGTCATTTACTTTTAGCATTTACTTTTCAGCATTTACTTTATGACTTTTCTTTTATTTAAGTTTCTACTACCCGTAAATATGTGTCGTAACTAAACCGGTTATATGGGGTTGTGATGAAGTCCAATATCACCGATTTATAAGGGGTTAAATTATGGTTTGGGTAATATAAATGTTTATTTATTGAGCCTTAGTCTTAATGCATCTTGTTAACTGACCATTAATAAGATTGTTCGGTAAACTTAAAATGAACTTGGAAAAGAGATTTTAGGTTAAAGACCTTAGACTCAATAGCCCACGATCTTCCTTGAGGATAGATAACCCTTTAATAGATTCCTTACAGGATAGGAATATACCTGTCGGGCGGGGGTAGCCATAATTGGAACTTAATCTTAATGAATTCAGATAACTTGGTTATCATATGAATATGATTAATTGGGTTATACTGGGTATTTGTATTTGACCATCGGAAGAGGCTTTTACATAATTTCATGTTCCAGGTTAATAGACCAATATATTACACAAACGTAAAATAACCACTTCATCTTTTAAAAAAGATATTGGAAAGATTCACAACCCTGGATAGTTTTATAAATTTGAATTTTCTTCAATCTATTTTTAAGCAATTTTATTTACTTGTTTTAAGTTTTAAAGTCACCACCCAATCAAACAACCAATCCATTAGATACTTGTAAACATTTAACTTCATAAATTAATAACAAAAGGTTTTAAGTCATTGTGGGATCGATACTTTTATACTACTTGAACGATACGTGCGCATGCGTTATACGCGTGTGATTACGCACCGGTCAAGTTTTTGGCGCCGTTGCGGGGACTTATTTATCTTTCATTATTAATTTTGAGGTTAGATACCTTTACTTGTATCTAATTTTCTTTTTACTTATTGTTTTTGTTTTATTGTGTTTCAGGTTCTCAGACACTACATGAGACGAACTAGAAGCTTTGAACTCCGACCGCTTCACCCAGAGATTGAAAGAACCATCAGACAGTTGAGAAGGGAAAGACGAGAAGTCCAAGAATGAATTATTAACATGGAACCTAAACCTTTGAACGTTGCATCACCGATTCCCATTCGAGACAAAACCATTCCGGTGGTTGACAGACTCATTTCTTGTATTGTAATTCCTTCTTTACCAGCAAATGCGGGTGACATCAAAACATGCATCCAGATGATTCAGCAGTCAGTACAATTTGGGGGAAATGCAACTGAAGATCATAATGCCCACATCAACAACTTCCTGGAAGTTTGCGGCACTTTCAACTACAACAGAGCATCAGAATAAGCAATGAGACTGCGAGTTTTTCCATATTCCTTGAAAGACAGAGCTAAAGCTTGGTTACATTCGTTACCAGCAGGTTCCATCACAATTTGGAACACTCTAGCCACCAAATTCCTTGCAAAGTACTTTCTACCAGCCAGAACTGCAAAGTTGAGGAATGACATCACATCATTCGTGCAACAAGATTCAGAATCCATTTGCGAAGCTTGGGAAAGATTCAAAGATTTACTCCGGAAATGTCCTCATCATGAGATCGCAAAGTGGCTACAAGTCCAAACCTTATACAATGGACTTTCTGGACTAATGAAAACCACAATTGATGCTGCTGCTGGAGGAGCTTTAATGGCAAAAGGAGAAGATCAAGCCTGAGACCTAATCGAAGAAATGGCCAACAATAATTCCTTGTGGCCAACAGAAAGGAGCATGATCCAAAGAATTACAGGAATTTATGAAGTTGGAGCCAATACAGCAGTCAACGCCAAGCTGGATCAGATATGCAAATTCATGGAGACTCTTACCACTGGATCCACAAGTTCACCATATGGAGGAGCACCGGAACCAAACCAACTTGAAGAGACGGTGAATTATGTCAACAATTTCAACAGACAGGGTAACAATCCATATTCCAACACCTACAACGCAGGGTGGAGGAATCATCCCAATTTTTCATAGAGCAACAATTCAGGGTAAAAGAACAATCCACCACCTGAATTCCAACAGTAGAACTATCCACCACCTGGATTCCAGCAACAGAACAAAGGCCAGGAGCAGGCAATGAACCATGAATAGAAGAAGTGATGGCTCAATTAAAAAAATACGATGCTATGTTTCAGAGCTAATCTGCTTCCATCAAAGCACTGGAGAATCAAATCGGACAACTGACCAATGCTTAGAGTTACAGACCGCCATATAATCTTCTCAGCAACACAGAACCAAATCCAAGGAACCGAGGGAATGAGCAATGTCAAGCCATCACCTTGAAAAACGGTACTGAAATCAACAAAGATGTTGGAATCAAGGCAATAATTGAGGAAGTTCCAAAAGATGCAGTTCCACAGATTGAGGAAAAAGAAGCAAAGGAAAAAGAAAAAGATCAGATCACTCCACCTCCACATTTTCCACAGCGACTTCAGAAAAACAAGTTGGACAAGCAATTTTCTCGGTTCATGGAGATCTTTAAAAAGCTGCATATCAACGTTCCATTTGCAGAAGCATTGGAACAAATGCCCAGCTATGCTAAATTCATGAAAGACATTCTTTCACGAAAGAGGAGATTGAGAGATTATGACACAGTAGCATTATCATAAGAATACAACGCCATCATTCAGAGAAAACTTCCTCAAAAGTTGAAAGATCCTGGCAGTTTCACTGTTCCTTGCACCATAGGAGAACATGACTTCAGTAAGGCTCTATGTGATCTAGGTACGAGTGTTAACTTGATGCCTTTTTCTATTTTCAAGAAACTGTAGATTGGAAAAACAATTCCCACTTCAGTCTCTCTACAACTTGCTGATAGAATGCTCGTATTTCGAGAGGTGTAGTTGAAGATGTGCTGGTCAAAGTTGACAAATTCATTTTCCCATCAGATTTTATTGTCCTTGATATGGAGGAAGACGAAGACATGTCGATCATTCTCGGGAGACCATTCTTGGCTACAAGTCGAACCATTATTGATGTACAAAAAAGATAACTAACCATGAGGGTACAAGACTAAGAAGTAACATTCAATGTTTTCAAAGCCATGAATTTCCCGAATGACGAGAAGGAAGAATGTTTTAGACTTGATGTGATAAATAGTGTCATCCAGGCCTCTAATGCAATGCAAAGTTCTACTGACAAACTTAAAACATGTCAATTGCCTGTGGAGCCTGAAGATTAAGTGTACTGCGCACTAAAGATGCCAAGTCTTGCACTACAAGCAACAGAAGAGAAACAGTTACCCCAGCTCAACGAATTGGAGGAATTTCACATTCAGCCTTTTGAGAATGCCAAATTGTACAAAGAAAAGGCCAAGAAGAAATATGATGAGAAGTTAGTGCGCATACAACTGAAACCAGGGCATAAGGTACTGTTAAACAAATCAGGAGTGAAACTATTTCCATGGAAGCCAAAATCATTGTGGTCAGGTCCATTTCTAATCACCAAGGTTTTACCAGACAGAGCCGTTGAGATACATGATTCCTACTCCAATAAAACATTCAAGGTTAAAAACAAACGTGTCAAGCACTACTGGGGAGAATCATTTGAGCGACAAAAAGAAAGTGTCACACTTTCAGATCTAGCCTAACGTTCGAGAAATCATGTTTAGCTGACGACATTAAACTTAGCGCTAGCTGAGAGGCAACCCAAGCAATTTGTGTATATATTGTGATGTGGTGTGTTTTAATTTTTGTGTGTTTAGTTTTTGCAGGTTAAGACGCATTTCAAGATGGAAGAAGCTCTCATAAATCTTCACAAGCAATTTCCTTCTCTCCCTCAAAATTCTCTGATAAAGGTCTACAAAGCTCGCATTGAACGGATAAGATTACTAATGATCCATGGTGTTCCTAATGACATTCGTTGGGTAATGAAGGACAGGTCTGATAGGCAGGTGAGTCTTCTGACTCTTTTATTTCACATTTGCCTGGTTTTGGAAGAAGCACCTATGTAAAGAAACATAGAGCTAAGCAAATGGGTGTTTGTTACAAATGTGCACGCTGGAATTGCAATACTCATTGTCGTTCTTTAGGAATGATGTCTGATAATCGCGAAGACAAAATTAAATTCATTAGGGATGGCTTGAGTAAGAAGTATTTAGATGATATATCTTCGACTCTTGAGACGCATCCCAGTGGATATGTTCACATAGCCTTTTGCAAATTACATACACAATTTCAAAAAGAAATACAACAGTTAAGTCTCGGGAATCTGACTCAAAAAGACCATGTTTGCCAATTTATAAGAAAATTGGATGGGAAGCTTGTCCCTGACGCATAGACGTCAATTAAGCCGTAAATATTTGTAGATATTATATCTCTTTGTCTTTTCCTAATAATTGTAATTTGTTTTGTTGTTTTCTTTTATTTTCTCCGACAGGATCCAGACCTTTTTTACTATCACGATTTATTTTACTGTTAACTAATAATTGTCATTTGGCAGGTACTAGTGCTATTATTTTACTCACCCTTTTCAGGTGTTATAAATTCAACTCATCATTGCACCTTTGAAGGCATCCAGATAAAAATGGAAGCTACTTCAAGAAGACGGGTTAAAAACATTTGTGTGTTTTGCGGTACCAGTGTTGGTGTTAAACCAGAATATGTAACAGCGGCACATGAATTGGGTCGAGTCATTGCTGCAAGGAATATGCACATAGTATATGGCGGTGGCAATCTTGGACTAATGGGGATCGTTTCAAAGGCTGTACAGGATGGAGGCAGTCAAGTCTTGGGAATCATCCCAAAACCCTTGGCGGAGGCGAATCTTATTGGATCATCAAACGGCGAGGAACTAATAGTGCCAGGTATATCTGAACGACTGGTAGAGATTATTAACCGTGCTGATGCTTTTATTGCTTTGCCAGGAGGCTTGGGCACGATGGAGGAAATTTTTACAGTACTATCTTGGGCAAACTTAAACATACACCAGAAACCGCTTGTACTGTACAATGTTGATGAATTTTATGATTTTCTTTGTGTGTTTCTTGATGATGCCCGAAGAAATGGGTTCGTGTCAAAGCTTGTAAAAGAACTCCTCTTTACTGCCAGAACTGCCCCAGATTTAATTGACCAAATCTTAGCCTTTGAACCTCAAATTGACCCCATTCTTTCCAAGATAAACTGGTCCGATAATGATCGTGGTAAGAGGCGTCGGATAAATATGGATCTTAACCTTTAATTTTTCATTTAGATGTAGAATTTCAGCTAACTAGGTACGGTTTTCTAAACTATTATTCTATTGTTTAAGACATTGGGGAAAATGTCTTATTTAGGTTTGGGGGAGGAGAATAGTTAAATTGTATCTTATTGTTATTGTTTTATTTTTAGTCAAAATTTTTCGAAAAAGCCAAAAAAATTGAAAATTTTTATAAAAAACTTAAAAAAATATTTTGTATTTTTGTGTTTTTATTTGATTAATCAGGTGAAATTGGTGTGAGATAGCTGTGTAAGGAATTTCTATTTCTGAGACGTATCTCAACATATTTCGGAACAAGTTAATTTTTGTTTATTTCCTTTTAAATTATTTAATTTGTGAATTCTCCATAAAACTGACTAAAATGAATCTTCATATGCTCAGTTGACAGGTATTATCAGCATACATGGTAACATACAAACATGAGCTGTAATTGAAAAGTTTGAAATATTCAGTGCTCTAGTTTAATTGGAGGAAGCATCTATAAAATGCGAAGGAGTATAAAAAAAACGTATGAGATCCGAGTTATTAAGTCCGTATGGGTGTTTAACACCTAGTGCCCTAAAGCTAACTGGTTTGGGAGTCACTGGCCCAAATCTCGCTACATAGATCAAGGATGTTGCAAAAATATATATATCTGAAGTCTGAGTAATTAAGTCCGTAGGGGTGTCTTAACACCTGGTGCCCTAAAGCCAGCTGGTTTGGGAGCCACCGACCCAACACTCGCTACATAGATGGAAGATATTGTATATAAATAAATAAAAATCAGAAAAAAAAAATTATTCCATTGTTTAAAAAAATGTGTGAATTCTGATATAACTTTAGGACAAAAATATTATTCTCTTTTCAACTGCACTTGTGACTATTGTGGGAAAAATGAGTTGATTAATATTTTGTTGGCTGTGTATATGGAGAATGGTAAAAAAAATCGGAGAATTTACTTATTCGGTAAGTTAGAAAGAAACAAAACAATTATTGGCTTAGATAAGAAGTTTCACCCGTTTAGTCACTAATTTTTTTATTCTATTTTCTCTTGTCTTTTTGCTTTTGTGTGTGTAGGACACAGAAATTAACGACGTTGTTCCAGGCTCGCGGCCTAGTTGAGAGTACGGAGTAGTCCCCGGGGGAACTAAACTGGAGAAATAACATGGAGTCGCCACCCGGTGTGAACCGGGAAAATGATTTAAGGTCGCACTCACCCCTCGCAAGGGAAGACCTCAAACCGTTGGGTTCAGAATAGTCCCTTACTTATGCCACTTGTAATGAAATGATTTTTGCAATAACTTAACCGAATCTACGCAACATACATCTCCAATAGTATTCTATTTCTAGGTTCACATGCATGAAAGTAAACCGGAATAACAGCAAACATATAATTTCATAAACACATCATATTGATAAACACAAAGACACAAATAAACAATAATTGTACAAGCATGCATATTAAAGAGAGGCAATTAAGTGCATAATGTAAAGAGATAACTAAATAGGAAATTAAGTGCATAATGTAAGGAGATAATTAAAGAGGCAATTATACATTAAAATAAATGTGTCATGATGCGATGCAAGAGAAGATAGACAATAAAGGTGAAAGAAAAGAGATGCAATATATGCCCACATCTATATAGGACTTCAAATGTCCGATTGAACGTATCTCACGTTCAATCGAACGTTTTTTTATCCGGCGTGACAAAACATCGTGGCAAAGGTAGCCCTTAGGCTTTTCATCTCTCGAAGTGGAGGACCTTTAATCCAACTTGATTTGACCATGCGCATTGCAATACGATGCATGATTATGCAAGGATATGACATACAAAAAGCAAATAACGGAATAATAAAAGGCGCGGCAAAATATTGTCGTAAAGGTAGCCTTTTAGACTTTTCTTCCCTCAAATAGGGAACCCTTATACCAACATACTAAGCCCATGTGCATTACATCACAATGCATAGAAAGTGAAGACAACAATATAGGACTTCGTATATTCGATTAAACATATCTCACATTCAATCAAACACACTTCATCCGGCGCGGCAAAGTATTATCATAAAGGTAGCCTTTTGGACTTTTCTTCCTCAAATAGAGAACCTTTAGACTAAAATACTAAGCCCATGCGCATTACATTGCAATGTATATAAAATAAAGATAATAATATAGGACTTCGTATACTCGATTAAACATATCTCACATTCAATCAAACACACTTCATCCGGCGCGGGAAAGTATTGTCGTAAATGTAGCCTTTTGGACTTTTCTTCCCTCAAATAGAGAACCTTTATACCAACATACTAAGCCCATGCGCATTATATCATCAATACACACGCAAGTAACGTGCGAAAAGTAAAATGCGGAATATCAAATGCAAATAATAAACAAACAAGATAAAATAAAGTGAAAGATGTGCCGTTTGCTCAAGTGGTACGTGGAGTTGTTTACAAAGTACAGACCGCACTACCGTCCATTCGGATTCGGCTACGAAATTTACATCTGGGTTTCCATCTGATATACCATAAGAGGTGACACATTTTCCATTCATCCAATGACCACAACACACATTAACCAACGACTCTCATGCGAAGGAAATTCAATAATAAATTAAAAGATGAATGAGAATAAATAAGAAAGGTGCCCTCAGGTCTAACCTTTTATGTCGACTCTTGGAAGTGCGTCACAAGGCCGTCGGAAGGGCTAACACTCCACAACTCTTTCGGTTCGCTGGTTCACGTTCTTTCTTTGCTGTTTGGGCTGTTGTTTTTACTCTGTTTTGCTACTGTTTTGCTGCTATTTTTAGTCACTGTTTTTGCTGTATTAACAGACTATTTTTGGTGGTTTCTAAGGGGATTAGGGCTGCTGTTTTTATGGTAGTTTAAGGGTTTTAAAGTGCAATTTTTGTCCACTATTTTCGGTGTTTGGGGGTGATTTAAGGGTGCAGTTTGCGGAACTGATGGCTTGTTGAAGGGGCTTTGTGCGTGAGGTTACTGGATGGAGCGTGGATCTGTGCGTGAAGGGTTGCTGGATGGAGGGGCTTGTGTGAAGGTGCTTTATATTTATGGATTGAAGCTTGCTGCAAGGGACTGGATTTGGCGTGGATTGAAGGAATATGTGAGGGCTGTTTATGTGTGGTTATGGCGTGAAGAGTCAGGGGCTTGTGCGTTGAATTAAAGAGCTGGTTTTGAACGTGCTGAGTGGAGGCTGATGCGTGTTGAGTAGGGTGTGGATAAAGGCTATGAAGGCTGGTGAATGGTGTGATGACTTTGTGAGATAGGCTTGCTGAAAGAGGCTTTTGGCGTGAGTTTACGTGAGCAGTGCGGGCTGATGCGTGGCTTTGAGGGTACTGGTGAGGGGCGTGTGTATCTTTGCTGGGTGAGTGCTTGCCGAGTGGCGTGAGGGGCGTGATAAGGTTGTGCTGTTTTGAGGGCAGTAACGTGCTGAGTGGAGGCTGATGCGTGTTGAGTATGGTGTGGAGTTATTGTGAGGCAGTTGAGGCTAGTGAATGCAATGACGTGAATGCTTGTGAGGCAGATTTGTGAGGGTTATGTTTGTGAATTTAGTGCAGCCTTAGGGTTGCATTTTGTGTTATTTTTATAGTTGTCAATTAGGGTTATGCATGGGTTTTGAAAAGGAAACAAATCAATTAAATTAGGGATGAATTTAATTAATTAAAAAAAAGGAAAGGATAATTGTATTTTGGTGGGGGAATATATTTAAATTGGTAGGTGATTTATTTAAATTAGGAAGAGATTTGCTTAAATTAGGAATTTAATTTAAATGGATTTTAATTGGATTTAATTTAATTTAATTTAATTTCAATTTAATTGGTTTTAATTTAATTTAATTTAATTTGTGTTTTAAATATGTTTTAATTATTTCTTGGATTGGGCTTTGGTGAGATGGGCTTGGTGTGTGTCTTAGTGATGTGTGATTTGTGGGGGTTTGGGCCAAGGATGTGTTTTAAAACGGAAGTCCAACAAGCAACCCGAAGCATAAACAAACGAATTAATTCCCACAATGTGTCAATTCTTGACTCTTCTATTCCGACATCCGTTTCCCGCGACTTCCGCAACTTAAGAGGTAGTGTCTCCATATGAGACTCATCATCGGGACTTACATGCAAAAATGTAGTGCCTACAGTCGCCCCCACTTTGATGGGACTTGTGCAGTGTGTGACAATGACAATCTTATCAAAGTTTATGCAATGCATTTTTACTTACCTAGCTTGCCAGCTGCCACCTGACTTGCCTGTTGCTTCGAACTGAGTTGATGAGAGGTGGTCCATTCCCGAACCGTTGTTGTGATGTGGTCCATTCCTGAACCGTTACTGGGAGGTGGTCCATTCCCGAACCGTGCTCCATTCTCGGAGTGCCATTCCCGACTTGTTCATTCTCGAACCTTGCTTTATTCTCGGATTACCATTCTCGGACTCTGCTCCATTCTCGGATTACCATTCTCGGCTTGTTCATTCTCGGACTCTACTCCATTCTCGGATTGCCATTCTCGGCTTGTTCATTCTCGAACCTTGCTCGATTCTCGAATTGCTATTTTCGGCTTGTTCATTCTCGAACTCTGCTCCATTATTGGATTGCCATTCTCGGCTTGTTCATTCTCAAACCTTGCTCCATTCTCGGAGTGCCATACCATTGTCATTCCCTATTCCCATGAAAGAAGCTGAGTAGTTGAGAACTTAGAGGACGAAGCTTTCAAGTAGACCGGAGTTGATCATGTAGGTGGGTGGTGGAACGGAGTGGTAGTTTGGTAGAGGGTTTCTGTGCGTGTTGGGTTGTTCTTTTCCTAGGTCGGGTATTTTGTGGGAATCTATGAGGTCTTGGATTTCATGCCTGAGGCGGGTGCAGTTGTCGGTGTCATGGCCATGTTGCTGGTGGAAGTGACAATAAAGGTTCACATTTAGGTGTGGCGGTGGGGGTGTGGAAGTGGTTTGCCTTCTAAGGGTTTTAAGAGTCCTTGTCCCTTCAACTTTTCAAACACCTTCGACAAAGGTCTACCAAGGTTGGAGAATTGCCTGTTTCTGATGGCAGTGACCTCGGCAGTAGCGGGCTTAGTTTCAGAAGGCCCCCCAAAAGTCCTCATATTCTGGCCATAAAACTTTCTATTTTCAGCTTCTTCCTCCTCAATATCCATAACAGTCTTCCTCAACTGTCGAAAATCAGCAATCATCGAAGTCATCCTCCTCAGCTTACCATAAATAGAGGGTTTGGTGCCCTTGATGATCATCTTGATCTAGTCTTTCTCTGAAGGCCGAGTCTGCATCTTCAAAAGCTGGCTTCTCCAGCGATCCACATAATCCTTGAAGCTCTCATCCGGATTCCGTTTGGTGTTCTCCAAGTCGCGGAGCGATAAGTCAATCTTCAAGTCTGTAACATACTGTTTCAGAAAGGCGTCTGTCAGTTCCCTCCAATCTTCTTTAACCTTTCTTTCAAGGCTATGGTACCACACTACGGGTGCCCCCTCAAGCAACATTCTGAACATTTTCTGAACTTGGCACTGTGATAGGCCCACTGAACTCATTACTGAGACATATTGCTGGAGATGGACCCTTGGGTCCCCATTCCCATTAAATTTGGCTATATCGGGAATTTTAAACTGAGCTGGCAGCTGCTCCTCGAAGGTCATCGCCTCATAATCCAATAAGTCATCATGCTTCCCATTCAGTTTACAGGTAACCGACTCCATCTGATCACAGATTTTCTGCATCTCGGCCTGAGACCCGGCTATTCTCCCTGCGGCATATTCAGCCATATCATCATCAAACACAGGGGATCACCATTCAATCTGTTCGGAGGCTATTCACGCCTTACATTCTCAGAGCTCCCCCCAGTACGGGGCACAACCATGTTAGCCATAATAGCAATCAAAGCTTGTAATTGTTCGGTAACCTTGGTGAGACCATTCTCCAGCTGATCCATGTGAGATACCTCGTTCTCTGATCCACTCATATTTGCTGACGGCCTTTTGATGAGTCTCCCCTCTTCCCTAACCCAACGGGAATCTATGATGTTTCTTTAAAATTCTCAGTCAGCATGTATGCGTGCAATGCATGTAATATATAAGCCCATGAAAATTTTATACTAGTTGGCCCATTATCATTTTAAAGTATTCAATCACACTATTGCGCGGTGCAAACTTGTCCCAGTTGAAAAGGCCCAATAGGTTCACACATTTGCGATAACATGGCTAAACAACTTCAAATGATAAGAGGCCCAAATATAAAATGGCCCATTGGCATTTTAGAAGCTTTTGGCCCAATTGTCAAAGGACACGAACTCGGCCCTGTTTAAATAGCTCAACAAGTTCACGTCTCTTGACAAGAAGTCCAACTGGATCCAAATGACGATAGTCCGAAACATAAACATAAGGAAATAATTTCTACTAGTCATGCAACTACGGTTCACGGGTGGGTTTACGAGAGCGCGGACAAAGGCTCTCGCTGACGAAGGATTGCCCATAACTAGGACTCCCCACTCAAGGGTTCAAGTGACCAAGTGAGCGCTCCTTTTTTATACCTTAAGGTACGTGCCAACGAGTCATGGTGTGTGACTAACTGTCAAATGGATTTCCCATTATAGATTCCCCAGAGAGAGGGTGGAGCGAACTCTCTTAAATACCCAAGTCTCTTAGGCTCTTATCGCCTTGGTGACAGGAATAAACAACGAGTCCTCTAAATTAGTCTGTCACAACGAGCTACGAGTAATGATTATTTAGGTGCCTTCATAGCTTTTCTTTAAAGAAAGGTAGTGAATGAAGGAAGACACCAAACTATCACCTAGCCTTAACAATGCCTTTGATTACACCCCTTCAACCCACTATAGACACGGTCAACTACAACACAAATCATAAACATCACAAGACATGATTTCGGGGCAGATTCTCTATCCCCAGTGGAGTCGCCAGACTGTAGGACACATAAATTGACGAAGTTGTTCCAGGCTCGCGGCCTAGTTGGGAGTACGGAGTAGTCCGCAGGGGAACTAAACCAGAGAAATAACATGGAGTCGCCACCCGGTGTGAACCGGGAAAATGATTTAAGGCCGCACTCACCCTTCGCAAGGGAAGACCTCAAACCGTTGGGTTCAGAATGGTCCCTTACTTATGCCACTTGTAATGAAATGATTTATGCAATAACTTAACCGAATCTACGCAACATACATCTCCAATAGTATTCTATTTCTAGGTTCACATGCATGAAAGTAAACCGAAATAACAGCAAACATATAATTTCAGAAACACATCATATTGATAAACACAGAGACACAAATAAACAATAATTGTACAAGCATGCATATTAAAGAGAGGCAATTAAGTGCAAAATGTAAAGAGATAACTAAAGAGGCAATTAAATGCATAATGTAAGGAGATAATTAAATAGGCAATTATACATTAAAATAAACGTGCCATGATGCGATGCAAGAGAAGATAGACAATGAAGGTGAAAGAAAGAGATGCAATATATGCCAACATCTATATAGGACTTCGAATGTCCGATTGAACGTATCTCACGTTCAATCGAACGTGCTTTGTCCGGTGCGGTAAAACATCGTGGAAAAGGTAGCCCTTAGGCTTTCCATCTCTCGAAGTGGAGGACCTTTAATCCAACTTGATTTGCCCATGCGCATTGCAATACGATGCATGATTATGCAAGGAGATGACATACAAAAAGCAAATAACAGAATAATAAAATGTGCGGCAAAATATTATCGTAAATGTAGCCTTTTAGACTTTTCTTCCCTCAAATAGGGAACCCTTAGACAAATATACTAAGCCCATGCGCATTACATCACAATGCATAGAAAGTGAAGACAACAATATAGGACTTCGTATATTCAATTAAACATATCTCACATTCAATCAAACACACTTCATCCGGCGCGGCAAAGTATTGTCGTAAAGGTAGCCTTTTGGACTTTTCTTCCATCAAATAGAGAACCTTTAGACCAACATACTAAGCCCATGCGCATTACATTGCAATGCATATAAAATAAAGACAATAATATAGGACTTCGTATACTCGATTAAATATATCTCACATTCAATCAAACACACTTCATCCGGCGCGACAAAGTATTGTCGTAAAGGTAGCCTTTTGGACTTTTCTTCCCTCAAATAGAGAACCTTTATACCAACATACTAAGCCCATGCGCATTATATCATCAATACACAAGCAAGTAACATGCGGAAAGTAAAATGCGGAATATCAAATGTGAATAATAAACAAACAAGATAAAATAAAGTGAAAGATGTGCCGTTTGCTCAAATGGTACGTGGAGTTATTTCCCAAGTACAGACCGCACTACCGTCCATTCGGATTCGGCTACGGAATTTACATCTGGATTTCCATCCGATAAACCATAAGAGGCGACACATTTTCCATTCATCCAATGGCCACAACACACATTAACCAACGACTCTCATGCGAAGGAAATTCAATAAATAATTAAAAGATGAATGAGAATAAATAAGAAATGTGCCCTCAGGTCTAACCTGTTATGTCGACTCTTGGAAGTGCGTCACAAGGCCGACGGAAGGGCTAACACTCCACAACTCTTCCGGTTCGCTGGTTCACATTCTTTTTTCGTTGTTTCACTGTTTGAGCTGCTGTTTTTACTCAGTTTTGCTACCGTTTTGCTGCTGTTTTTTAGTCACTATTTTTGCTGTATTAAGGGACTGTTTATTGTGGCTTCTAAGGGGATTAGAGCTGTTATTTTTGTGGTAATTTAAGCGTTTTAAAGTGCAATTTTTGTCCACTATTTTCGGTGTTTGGGGCATCCGATTGGGGGGTGATTTAAGGGTGCAGTTTGCGGGACTGATGGCTTGTTGAAGGGGCTTTGTGCGTGAGGTTACTGGATGGAGCGTGGATCTGTGCGTGAAGGGTTGCTGGATGGAGGGGCTGTGTGAAGGTGCTTTATATTTATGGATTGAAGCTTGCTGTAAGAGACTGGATTTGGCGTGGGTTGAAGGAATATGTGAGGGCTGTTGATGTGTGGTTATGGCGTGAAGATTCAAGGGCTTGTGCGTTGAATTAAAGAGCTGGTTTTGAACGTGCTGAATGGAGGCTGATGCGTGTTGAGTATGATGTGGATAAAGGCTATGAAGGCTGGTGAATGGTGTGATGACTTTGTGAGATAGGCTTGCTGAAAGAGGCTTTTGGCGTGAGTTTACGTGAGCAGTGCGGGCTGATGCGTGGCTTTGAGGGTACTGGTGAGGGGCGTGTGTATCTTTACTGGGTGAGTGCTTGCCGAGTGGCGTGAGGGGCGTGATAGGGTTGTGCTGTTTTGAGGGCAGTAACGTGCTGAGTGGAGGCTGATGCGTGTTGAGTATGGTGTGGAGTTGTTGTGAGGCAGTGGAGGCTAGTGAATGCAATGACGTGAATGCTTGTGAGGCAGATTTGTGAGGATTATGTTTGTGAATTTAGTGCTGTGAGAGTCTAGAGCCTTAGGGTTGCATTTTGTGTTATTTTTATAGTTGTCAATTAGAGTTATGCATGAGTTTTGAAAAGGAAACAAATCAATTAAATTAGGGATGGATTTAATTAATTAAAAAAGGAAAGGATAATTGTATTTTGGTGGGGGAATATATTTAAATTGGTAGGTGATTTATTTAAATTAGGAAGATATTTGCTTAAATTAGGAATTTAATTTAATTGGATTTTAATTGGATTTAATATAATTTAATTTAATTTCAATTTAATTGGTTTTAATTTAATTTAATTTAATTTGTGTTTTAAATATGTTTTAATTATTTCTTGGATTAGGCTTGGGTGAGATGGGTTTGGTGTCTTAGTGATGTGTGGGCTTGGTGTGTGGTTTGTGGGGGTTTGGGCCAAAGGTGTGTTTTAAAACGGAAGTCCAACAAGCAAACCCAAAGCATAAACAAACGAATTAATTCCCACAATGTGTCAATTCTTGACTCTTTCCCTCTGACGTCCGTTTCTCGCGACTTCCGCAACTTAAGAGGTAGTGTCTCCATGTGATACTCATCATCGGGACTTACATGCAAAAATGCAGTGCCTACAGTGTGCATTAGTTTTACTATCTTTTTACTTTTATAAGACGTTTGTGGGTATCGTCACTGTAAACCCTCACGAGACTACAACTCGTCCACTATGGACACCTAGAGTTTAAAGGCTTGTTTCATACGCTAAATGCAACTGTGATCCCTACGAAAGTGGCTTAGTTTAATTTTAATTGTTTCTTGTATTTTATTTTGTTGTTTTGCTCGAGGACTAGTAAAATGTTAGGTTTGGGGGTGTGATGGGCGGAAAATATACCAATATTTACTGCCCCTTTTACTTAATATTTTGTTTAGTTTCTCGGGTTTGATGAACGTTTTGATATGTTTTAGTTTATTTTGCAGATAAAATAATATTGGGACTCAATGAAATCATTTATGATGAAATATGGGTCAAATAAAGGCAAATATTGGACTTGACATATTAATTTTGGAGATTGGAAACTTGAAAGGTCGTTTTAACGAAGTGCAGTTTTGGAAATTCCAATTTTGCGCATATATCGTATGTTGGACATAAATTTTTACTCCGTTATCGGATTGAGCCGATTCAAGTTTCAGATTAAAGAAGACTCAATGATCTACAACTTTGAAGAAAAAAATAATTTCGAATTCGGAAGAGTTCATGACCGAAATTAATGAAACATCTGGAAGTGTGTTATGTGTAATTATTAAAGTTACTTTCAAAGCAAATAAATAAATAAAAAATAAAAATAGTCAAACTCCCACCAAACATGATAGAAATTAGTGGAGCAATTAGTGGAGTAATTAATAATGGATTTGGTGGAGCAATTACTGGAGCAATTAGTGGAGCAATTAATAATGGATTTAGTGGATGATTTGATGGAGGCAAAATTTTGCCTATAAATACCAAGCCATTTCATTTGTAAATTCATACTTTCTTCTAAAGAATTCCTTAAGAATACTAAGATGATTATATCTTGTTTGTTTATTTACAGTTTTCAGTAATTAATTTCCGCTTTCGCACTTTCTTTTCTTTACTTTTCAGTTTTTACTTTCCGCAATTTACTTTTACGCACAGTACTTTTCTTTCTTTAATTTTCAGTTTTTACTTTTCAGTAATGAGGAGGTAACTCCCCTTTGCTGGGGTAAAAGGTAAAACTTTTATTAATAATATTTAGATTAATCTCCCTTAATTATAATATATAAACTAGTTAAAACCTGACTTAACGAGGATACCACCATATTGGTCGGTTGATAATTATTTAAATTGGTTTTAACCTGACTAAACTGGATACCGCCTGATTGGTCGGTTGGTAATTAATTATTAATTTGACTTAATCTGGATACCGCCTATATGGCTTGTTGGTAATTATCATGCAAAGTTAATATATTATATTAAGGGATATATCTAAAATAGAAGTAATAAAAGTGGATCCTTTTACCTCAACATTTTCTTTTATTGTACTTTTACTTTATTTACTTTCAGCATTTACTTTCAGCATTTACTTTTCAGCAATTTACTTTTCAGCATTTACTTTCCGTCATTTACTTTTTAGCATTTACTTTTTAGCATTTACTTTATGTCTTTTCTTTTATTTAAGTTTCTACTACCCGTAAATATGTGTCGTAACTAATTCAGTTATCTGGGGTTGTGATGAAGTCCAATATCACCAGTTTATAAGGGGTTAAATTATGGTTTGGGTAATATAAATGTTTATTTATTGAGCCTTAGTCTTAATGCATCTTGTTAACTGGCCATTAATAAGATTGATTCGGAAAATTAAAATGAACTTGGAAAAGAGATTTTAGGTTAAAGACCTTAGACTCAATAGCCCACGATCTTCCTTGAGGATAGATAACCCTTTAATAGATTAAAGGGTTATCTATCCACAATAATTTCTTTTTATTTTTCTTTTGTTCTTCTTTTTGTATTTCTCAATACTTGAGAGAGTTTGAAGAACAAGAGAGATGGCTACGGTTAGAATAAGAGGCTTAGGCAAAAAAGAAAATTAGAATTCTTTTTATACCTAGGGTTATTTGTTTCTAAAATAAATAAAACCCTTTCCCCTTCCACCATGTCAAATTCGGCCAAGCATTTGTATTTTGTATTAATGTTGTAACATCAAATTTAATTACCATAATAAAATATATGTTACAAAAATAAAAGGTGTAATTACCTTTCAAAAAGTGTAACCACCAAAATACTCCAGGGTTTCCAAAACCCAAAATGTGGAAATTTCAAATTTAGCATTTTATTAAATTATATCTTATATAATTTAATAACATGTGTTTACATATCAACTATTTAATAAAACCATATTATTAAATTTTAACATATAGTTTCAAGTGTGACAAAATAATAATATTAATCATATTAATAATATTTTCATATATGAGTATATAATCGGACTATCCAATTATATTTAATCTGCTATAGTATATCGAGCTAGCACGGGGACCAAATGGACCTACGGTTTCGAGCTCCAATAATCTCGGAATATTAATTAAACTCTTAATTAAATATTCTGAATTGTTAACTCTGGGTTATTCCACTAAAAACCCGAAGTTGTACTATCATTGTCGCATATAGATATATTACGTCGAACCACGTCGGTGTCCATCGATATAGTCATTACATACGGATTAACCCTTCACAAGTATCTCGTAATTAGAGCCTAGTCATAATGTCCATTATACCCCTATAATTATTTTTACCTTAAGTATCATTGATTCTCTAATGAATGGTTTATTCATAACTATTATGAATGTTAATCTTTCTATTCGTAATAGAAAGACTTGAGCGCTCTAATCGTTCAAGTATTGAATCAACCATTAAGGAAGATACTCATCTACTTCTCACAATAAGGAGTGAACTCTATATCTATGTAAAACGTCATCAGTTACACACCAAATCATGTCCCCAAAGTACGTAGCTATTGGTCGAGATTGCTACACCAACCTCGCCTTTGTAAATCAAATGACATAGTCTGCCATGCATGAGTTCGTAGTACACTCAGGATTAAGATCCATCCATATATGACCATCTGGTAGATCAAAATGAATTTCTTTATTTAACGGAAATTATAAGAAACTCATTTCTCTTTGGGTCCAGTCATATATGATCACATCATACAAGGTGCCTCCATTTTCATGTCTCCACATGGATGATCCTGGATCAAGATCGCCATACAATTATATAATGGACCGCAACTATAGATAAACCTTAAAAAAATCCTCGTTTTGTTTGCTCTCTATGGACTATTATAAATTACTAACTTCAGACTTAAATCCTCATGTGTATGACACTCATACACCAAGTCTGAAAGCACATGAGTAATCTAGGGTAAACATGATAATATACAATATGCGATATTAAACAAACACTTTGATAAATGAATAATGCATCATTTTATTTCATAAAATATAATACCGTTTACATTACATGATGCTCTAGGCTTTTTTTAATTTTTTTATTTGACTTTAATAATTACATATAACACACTTTGGATTTTTCATCATTTTCGGCCTTGAAAACTTCAGAATTAGAAAATTTTGTCAACAACAAATTTATAGATTTTTGAGTCTTCTTTCATCTGGAATTAGAATCACCTCAATCCGATATCGGAGTACAACGTTATGGCCAAAATACGAATATTGCGCAGGGTTGGAATTTCCAAATTTGTACACTGTTAGAACGCATTTTCAAGTTTTTGGCCTCTAAAATCCAAATGTCATGTCCATTTTTATAGTTATGCATCCAAAGTATTATTTCACCTACATAAGAAATAAAAATCACAATAAAAATATATAAAATATAAATTTAATTATTGCTAAAAATTAGCAGTATTACAAGAATTAACTTATAACTGTCTGTTACATGTTGTGTTTCCAAGACAATAAAATCCACATGATATATGAATTTATTGACTTGTAATAACACGTCTTCTACAATTCCTTTCGGTACCTTGTCTGATCTATCGACAAGTAAAAGAGTAGTTGAATTTGGTTTCAATTCGCCGATATTAAGTTGTTGGTAAACCGAAAATTGAAGTAAATTTACACTGGCTCCAAGATCAAGCAAAACATGTTCAATTTTTTTTTATTTCCAATAATATATGAAATAGTTGGACAAGCAGGGTCTTTGTATTTTAATGCATTATTGGTTGAGAGAATGAAACTTACATGTTCAGCTAGAAAAACTTTATTTCTTACTTGGTGTTTTCTTTTAATGGTGCACAAGTCTTTCGGAAATTTGGCATAAAATGATATATGTTGGATGACATCTAACAAATGAATATTGACCTTCACATGTTTGAATATTTCGTATATTTCTGGGGAATGGTTCAATTTCATTATTTTTAATGCTTGAGGAAATGAAGGTGCATGAGAAAAATTATTATCATCAATGATAGATAATGGTTCATCAATCTATCCTTACCCTTTGAATTTTATTTATTTTCAATTTCGCGAGGTTCAATAATAGGTCTGTGGATTACCTTACCACTGCGAAGAGTAATAACAAATTTGACTTGATCTATGTGTTGACTACCATAACAACCTCCGTGAGGGTTTTGATGACTCTTGGGGTTTGGCCATGTTTGTGCAGGAAATTTTCCTTTCTCATTAATGGACAATACATATGTGATTTTGGAGAAAGTATCTTCCAGATCAATCAATTTTTGCACATTTTAGTTATTGATGACTTTTTGTTTCTCAATGAATGCATGCAAGGTATCTTCAAGGGTTTTCCTATGTGGTGGGACATATGGTGCATAATTCTGAGAATTTCAGAAATTTTGATGTAACTGGGGAGGTTGTTGCGATGGTTGTGCTTGGTTATCATTCCTCCAATTGAAGTTTGGATGGTTTCTTCAACTAGAATTGTAGGTTGAGAGTATGAGTTTGAATTTGGTCTATTGAAAGAGTTTATGGAACTGACTTGATCATTAAGACATTCTTGCAGAACTGACAAGGTTGGGCAAACTTGTGTGACATGTTCATTTGAATTACAGATTTGACATGTGACTTCTTGAACTGACTTGACATGATCATTATTCCTCATTTCTAATGCCTCAACTTTTTTAGCTAGAGATACATACGTAACAGAAAGATCATGGTCTTATATAAGGTTAAAAATCCTTATACCAGATGATTGTGGTTTTATAGACGACTCATAAGTGTCAACTGTGTCCCATTGTTGTGCATTCTCTGTTATGTGTTCTAGGTAATTTAGTGCATCTTCGAGATTTGTGTCCCTAAACTCACCATTACATATCATTTCCACTACTTGTCTACCTTGGGGTGTTAAACCCTCGTAGAAGTAGGCAACCAATATCCATCTTTCAAACTCGTGATGTGGACAAACATTCAATATCTCTTTAAATCTCTCCCAACATTGGTAAAGTGTTCATCAGGCTCTTGTAGGGGTGAGCAACGGTTCCGGGTCTACTCGGAACCGGTTGGAACCGGACCGATTTTTCGGGTTTGGAACCGAAACCGATTGTAATCGGGTAGGTTCCGGTTCCAAAAATGAAGGAACCGATTTTATCCGGGTAGGTTCCGGTTCCAAAATGATCGGAACCGGAACCGGACCATGGAACCGGTTTGCTAAAGCAACTGAAAGAGCAGATAATAACTTTTTTTTTTTGAAAAAACAAGTAATGAAACTGCAGAGAATTGATAGAGAGTGCTGCTTGTTTGATGAATCAGAAAGTAGAGTCCTAAAGCTGAATACATCTAAGACGAATGACAGTTCAAAAAATAAAATAAGGATACAATAAGAATTGACAAGTTGATAAATGAATTCCACACCAAAGTAATATTTGATACTGCCTTAGAAACCCATGAAAAGGTACATATAGAATTGAATATACCACTCATTTGGCTAAGGCAAGCAAATATAATAAACAGAGAGTCAATAAGCTAAATTTTTTTTTTCTAAAAAACATATTTAACAAATGTAAATATAAAGAATTCTCAATATTTGATTACTAAAATAAAACCAAAATAACTTTGAAAAATGAAAAGTAACGTGTGAATATGAGAAAAAGCTAACTCCACATACCATTTTGAACTGATAAGCTAACAACCTAATTATATGATACAAAATACAAAAAGCTGAAAAACAAAATTAACCAGAAAGCCAAAACCAAATATGATCCAAAAGCTTTGAGGAGCTTACTAGTAAAGAAATGTGACTTTTTGAAGCAACAATGATAAAGAAATTTGCTCACTTCCTCTTTATTCCTTTTTTTAATCACAAAAATGCAATATCAATTAAAAAACTTCATTTTTTTCGTTCTTGAGCTTCCACACTCCGATTTGGTCCCCGTTTTTTTCTACGGACTCGTATTGGAATGTAGTTTTCATTAAAATATTTTAAAATATGGTAATTCAGAACCGGACCGGAACCAGACCGGAACCAGATTAGAACCGAATAATAGGGTACCCTGTTTAATTGAGTAGGTTCCAGTTCCACTTAGTGAGGAATCGAATTTTTCCGAGGAGTAGGTTCCAGTTCCATGCGGAACCGGAACCGAAAACGGTTTTGCTCACCCCTAGGCTCTTGTGTGAAAGTTGTGATTCTCATTTTAAATGAGTTTGTCCTATGAGGGGGAAATAATTTTTTCAGAAATTGTTCTTGTAAATCATCCCATGTTCTGATGGATCCTGACCTAAGGTTCTGCAACCAAATTTTAGCTTTATCCTTTAAAGAAAAAAGAAAAAACTTGAGTCGAATTATATTCATGCTGCAATTTTGGTCTTTGCAAGTGTAACATACCTATTCAAATTCCCTTAAGTGATGATAATGATTTTCTGATTCTATACCGTGAAATGGGGGTACAAGTTGGATGACACCTGGTTTAAAATTGAAACGTGATGCATCGAGGGAAAACAGTGCAAGATGGTGATCTTGTCCTGGTAAGATTAATGAATTGCCTGAGTGTCATATGATGATTAAGTTCGCAATGCTGAGACTCGTTTTCTTCTTGATCAACTGGATTTTCAACATGGGCATGTGGATTTTCATTTCGGTTCTCGGCCATTTTGCCTGACGATGAAGATGATGAAGACTCTCTATTTAATATACCACTAGATGATCGAGACCAATGTTTCATACAACCTAAATGTTGACTATATGCTAAAATTTAAAAATACAATACTTACAAATGATGATGATGATGATGATGATGATGATGATGATAATAATAATAATAATAATAATAATAATAATAATAACGATGCCAACAACAAGAAGGGGGATAAGAAATAAAAATAAAAATAGAATGACAAAAAAAAGAAAAATAAGAAAGAAAATATAAATGTAGTGATTAGATCTAATGAGATACAGAAAATATAAACAAAAGAAATATAAAATAAAAAAAAAAAAAAAAATAAAAAAAAAAAAAAAAAATAAAAGTATACGAGGATGTTAAATTATTATTCTATAAACTAAATTATATTCCTCAGCAACGGCGCTAAAAACTTGACACGCTCAAAAATGGTTCTTTACTCCCAAGTATAAGAGTGTCGAAGTAATAAAATGACCCGGTATGTCTGAGGTCGATCCACATAGAATAAATTTAGTAAAATAAAATAATAATTTGAGTAAAAATAAAAAGGTTTGATTTGTTTGAAGTGATTGAAAATTTTAAATTATTTTATAATAATAAAATAAAATATTGGGGCTATATGATTCACTTTTAATATTTCAAATTTAGAAATCATACTTTTTATAATATATAAATTATCATTATTACCCAATTAATTTATTTCAGGAATTAATTATGCCAAAACATTTAAAATCAGCCATAAAGAAGGTGATCACTTTTGTCTATAACAAGTTCATTTAGGTACTCAATTATGCCAAATAAATAAAACCAGACATATAAGTGTAGACGGTGGTTTACGGCCGAGGTCCACAATCGAGAATTTATTGGTTTGGGGCACCAGCGATCCTGCAAAATAAGAAGGTAGAGTGAGCGGGGAGCATTGACCATCGGTGTGGTGGATGCCGAATGCACTCCGACGCCCAAGTCAGTGGTGGGAATGAGCTGTAAAAGCCGTAGTAGGAGGAGCAAGGTCTGATATTACCTTGATCCCCGTGAGCTGCCGTGATGGAAGTAAGCAGGGGAGTTCAGAGAGTTTTGGAGAGATTACTGTTAAGCTGTGAGTAGTAGAGCTTGTGTGTCTTTCTCGTAGACTTTCTTCTCTTATATACACACTCTCGGGAAACGTGTGTATTTATTGCCTTCAACTGCTCGTCTGTTGGATGTTGGAAACGGTCGAGTTATGAGGGGTAATTATGAGCCTGGGTGTTTCGTGGGTTGGCACATGGTAGGTTACGGTTTGTGTATGGTGTTTTGCTGGGCAATGGTTTGTATAATATCCTTGGGCCCAAACAGACTTTATAAGACTAGGCTTCTTTTGAGAGTCTTGGATCATTTGGACTGATGGATATTGGGCCTTTTGTTGGTGAGTGGGCTTGTCAGGGCAGCTAGGGCCCGATTTTAATCTTGGGTATTGATTTGGGGTGTATTTAGTATTGGCCTGAAGCGAAAAGTCAAAATTATCATTGGCCTAAATTTGGCCCGTACAGTTTGTCTCATACTTTCTAAGTCAATGAGTCATTGACTTGGAGAGTACTCGTTGGTCGTGTCGTCTGAACCAAAACCGGAAAGTCTTCGTTGTTTGGACCTGGGCACGATTGAGTGTCTTCAATGTCGCCTGGACAGTGTAGCTAAAGTCTTGATTCTGACTCGATAGAAGTTAGGGGCATGTCCCCAGTCGATCGAATTGGACGTTGTTCCCGGTCATAATCTATACGACTAGTGGAGTCTTCAAGTCTGGATTGAATTTAGTCCAAGTCTTCTATTTGCCCAATCACACCTCCAGTCGACATATCCGATTAGTTTTCTTTGAAGAACCACAATCGAGTTGTCAGAGGACCAATGGAGCATTCAAGTCGCCTGGGACGAGTCAGGCTCAGGTCTGGACCTTGCTTGACGATGGCAATGGGGCTATTCTATCAATTGGTGTGATATAGGGATCTAGTGAAGTTGCATGTCATCTAGAAACAGATGAAGGTTCAAATTGATATTTGACTTAAGTAATGAGCTTCTTGAGGAAGGAGCATGTCGACTCACTCGCTTGGTACCGAAAAGGTACCAAATCGAATCTACCTGTCGTCCGGACCAGAAGAAGGTCCCTCAACCGAAATTGACTCATTTGTGAGTCAATTGGGGAGTGTTCCCGTCGATTGGACCTGATGAAGTCCAGGAAAGCCTTCACTCGTTTGGTCCCGAATAGGTATCAAATTGAGGCTACATGTCACCTGGACCTGAAGGAGGTTCCTTAACTGAAATTGACTCATTCGTGAGCCAATTGGGGAATGTTCCCGTCGACTGGACCTGATGAAGCTCGAGAAAGCCTTAATTTGCTTGGTACCGAAAAGGTGCCAAATCGAGGCTACACGTCGCATGGACCAAAAGGAGGTCTCTTAACCGAAATTGACTCATTCATGAGCCAATTGGGGAGTGTTCCGTCGACCGGAACTAATGAAGTCTAGGAAAGCCTTCACTGGTTTGGTACCGAATAGGTATCAAATTGAGGCTACATGTCGCATGGACCAGAAGAAGTTCCCTTAACCGAAATTGACTTATTCATGAGCCAATTGGGGAATGTTCCCGTCGTCTGGACCTGATGAAGTCCAGGAAAGCCTTCACTCGTTTGGTCCCGAATAGGTATCAAATCGAGGCTACACGTCGTCTGGATCAGAATGAGGTCCCTTAACCGAAATTGACTCCTTCATGAGCCAATAGGGGAGTGTCCCGTCGAATGGACCTGATGAAATCTAGGAAACCCTTAATTTGGTACCGAATAGGTACCAAATCGAGGCTACATGTCGCCCGAACTAGAAGAAGGTCCCTTAACCGAAATTGACTCTTTCATGAGCCAATTGAGGAGTGTCATGTCGACTGGACCTGATGAAATCTTGGAAAGCCTTAATTCATTTGGTACCGAATAGGTACGAAATCGAGGCTAAATGTCGTCTGGACCAGAAGAAGGTCCCTTAACCGAAATTGACTCTTTCATGAGCCAATTGGGGAGTGTTCCCGTCGACTGGACCTGATAAAGTCCAGGAAAGCCTTCACTCGTTTGGTACCAAATATGGACCAAATCGAGTCTACATATCTTCTGGACCAGACGGAGGTCCAAATATTGGACTTGACTCAATCGAGTCTATAGGGGAATGTTCCCGTCGACTGGACCTGATGAAGTCCAGGAAAGCCTTCACTCGTTTGGTACCGAATAGGGACCAAATCGAGTCTACATGTCTTCTGGACCAGACGGAGGTCCAGATATTGGACTTGACTCAATCGAGTCTATAGAGGAATGTTCCCGTCGACTGGACCTGATAAAGCCAGGAAATCATTCACTCGTTTGGTACCGAATATGGACCAAATCGATTCTACAAGCCGACTGGACCAGAAGAATGTCCATTTAATGAACTTGACTTAGTCGACATGCTTTTTATTGGGCTTTGCATGAGTCTCACTGTCCTCGATTTCCTAAACCATAATAAATACGGCGTTCATATCGAGGCCGCCTTTTTGGTGGGAAAATGAGGCGCCAAAACGTGGTAGTGTATATAGAGTGTTGGGGGATCATTTGCCTCATTTGTAAGATTTCTCTCTCAAGTCGTAAGGTTGAAGCTCTCTCTTCAAGTTTCAAGGTATCTTTCATACCCTTCTTTGCATTCTTCAATTTCTTCAAGTTGTTCGTAGGGCAGATTCAACTTGTTCTTGGCTAGAATAAGAGTTTTAATCTTTAAACTGTTTAGGGTTTCTTAGGGTTTTGTTTGTGAGAATTCTGGGTTTGATTTTCTATCACATTGGTTTTAGGTTGATTCGTTGTTTGTAGAGTGATTTGATATGTCGTCTGAGAGTTACTCGAGCTCAAGTGATTCACTGATGGAGATATATGTAGGCTCGCCTTTGCGGGTCGTCTCCTCTTTTAGTATGCATGGTAGAGGCATTTAAGTGAGAGTGACGAAGATGTGCTGACTGTCATATCAATGGAAGCTCCGCTAGGAATTCCCAAAGATGTGCCACCACTCCGAACAATCCCAGCCAAGTCGCGTGAACCCAGCACTAACGGAAAATCCTCATAGTAGAATAACTGAAAAAGCCATGAGGGAGATGAAAATAAAGTACCGGTTCCCTGAGTCGGTTCAAGTGAAGTTAGCTTCCTCGAGAGAACGAATCGACTATAGGATCCCTGGGTGGATTGGGTTCTATGAACGTCCATTTGCTGATGGATTTAGGTTCCCAATTCCAAACCTAGTGTAAGAGGTACTAGACCACTATATGATAGCTTCTTCCTAACTAATGCCAAACACATGGAGGGTCTTGATGTCGGTTGAAGTTTTGACATACGATTGGGAGTCAGATTCGGAGTGAAAGACCTACTCTACACGTATTACATGAAGGACCATGTAGTGGAAAAATGAAGATATCATTTGTTCCTTCGACAAAATAGGGAACATTTGATTTATGGGCTGATTACAAACGATAGAGGGGGTTGGTAAAAGGCCTATTTTTTTATGAAATGAGAGGGTGTGTTCGGGTCGACTGGGATTGGTCGAATACCCAAATGTTGGGTAATAACGAGTGAGTGTTGCTCTTATACTCTTTTTTGCTTGTAGACTCGATGTTCTTCTTACATTCTTCTCTTATCTCTTTTGTAGATTCAAATCGTAATCGTAGCTTCGACATGACGCCTGCAATCATAGCAAATAAAAATTATCTTTTGAGCATTCCGACGCCTGAGAGGAATTGGATGGTAGTGTTAGAGGAAAGAAGATTAAGATTAACTATATTGTGGAAAGAAGTTTTCTATCCCGAAGGTACCCATATGCCTCTGACCAAACAGATACTGACAGTCATTCTCATTACCTGGTCGTGTCGGCTCCTCCACGACGAAACTTTCTTTTTGCGGACTCTAACCTCCGATGAAAAATTGTGCACAGTGGAAATGATGAGCCAGTTCAGGCTACCTATTGTCAAAGAAATGCTCGAGCGAAGGAAGAAGAAAAAGGCCAATGTGAGGGAAATTGAGGTGGTCCCCGAACCCCAACCTCCAAAGAAGGATGCCCCTTCCATTCTCCCAGCTGAAGTTGCCCATAAATCATCGATTGGGTCAGGGCAATCTTCGAGGAAAAGGAAGCAATTGGTAGACGTTGATGAAGATCCATAAAATGTCGTGATCAAGATCCCAAGAAGCACGACTGTCATGTCGGATCCTTCCAGCTTGTCTGGCTTCGCTGAGGGATTGCTTTTAGAGGAAGATGAATGTCGAATGCTGACATTAGGACCACTGGAGGCTGCAAAGAGAGCTATCGCTCGAAATTACGAGGTAACAATTTTTTGTATTCTCAAACCTCCTTGGTCAAATCATTCACATTTCGCCCTTGTCGTGTCAGACTTTGGAGTATGCCATTTTTCAACAAAAATATGTGGAAGCCAGCCTAAGGAAGACGAGAGACCTAGAGAAGTCGATGCTGCTCTACGAAAGGAGTTGGCTGAAGCTAAAGCTTACTCCGAAGACTCCAAAAAGAAAACGAGGGAAGCTCAGAACGAAGCCAATTCCATGAAAGCTAAACTAGAGACGACGTCTACCGAATTGGAGGCACTTATGGAGAACGTCGAAGAGCTGGAGAGCCAAAAGAATAAGTTGTTGGATAGATTGGAGGGAGTGGCCATGGAAACCATTATAAATGATATGAGCCTCCTCATGAAGCAATACCAGTCTGGATAGCACACACTTGGAATCCTAAAAAATGGATCGCGTTGGGTGAGAGGCTGTAAGTTGGGCTCTCGTTGTCGATCGAGGACACCGAGGCCGAAGGAAGGCAAAAGGTCAGTTCCAAAGAAGCGGCTGTTGCAGAGACTGAAGGAGATGTTTTCGAGACAATTGAAGCGATTCCAGTAGCTGACGATCCAATTGAAAAAGATGCTGAGGTTGTTATTGGAGATTCTGGACCTAAGCAGCCTGGGGAGACTGTCCATCTCACTCAACCGGTTGATTCAGTTGAGTCTATCGAAAGACAGAACGATTGATGTAGCTTTGTCGTTTCGATTTTTGTAATATTGGCTCAAGCCCCATTCTTTGTAAATACAATATTTTCCTTAGGTATATAATCGTCGTTTGGAAGAGTATGTGTATATTTTATGTCATCTTAATGAAATCAATTTGTTAATATCTTATTCAATTGAGAACTTTAAACAAAATCACACACAAATAAGCTGAAATGAAAATAAAAACAACTTGGTCGTCCCATTGTGATAAGACTGTAATTTGTCGAGTGACCAATAAGCCTCCGTAAACATTATCTGTAGAACTTCTTAAGGTGGATGGAATTCCAACTGTTATGGATACGCCGATCATCTTCTGCTTTAAGTTGATATGCTCCGTGGCCCACAACTTTGGTGATGATGTACGGGCCTTCCCAAGTAGGATCGAGTTTCCCATCTTTAACTTCTTTAGTATTTTTAAAGACTTTCCGTAAGACCCAATCCCCTTCTTTGAAAGTTCTACTCCTCACGTTTTTGTTGAAGTGTCTAGACATCCTCTGTTGGTAGGCTGCCAGTCATACAGTTGTGTTCTCCCTAAGTTCGTCAATGGTGTCGAGTGTGTTGGTCATGAGTTGCCAGTTCGTATTCTCATCAACCTATTGGTATCGTGGTGATGGTACACCAAAATCGGTTGGAATGACCGCCTCGACGCCAAATGTCAATGAGAATGGAGTTTCGCCAGTAAGTGTCCTCACACTAGTTCGATACGACCACAAGACTGCTGGGAGTTCATCCGCCCATGCCCTTTTCGCTTTTTCCAATCTCTTTTTCAAAGTATTCATTATCGTTTTATTGGAAAACTCGACTTGACCGTTGGCTTGCGGGTAGCGCGGCGTGGAGAAGCTTAGTCTGATTCCTCAATTTCTGAAAAAATCCTGGAAGTGATGACTGAAAAATTGGGACCCACTGTCAGTAACAATTTCTCGGGGTAGACCGAAATGACAGATGATGTTCTTCCAGACGAAGCTTTGTACTTCCTTATCCCTTATCCTCGCGAAGGCCTCTGCCTCGATCCATTTGGAGTAGTAATCTGTCAATGCCAGCATGTAGACCCGTTGTCTATAGGCGACATGTAGTTTCCCAACAATGTCCATTCCCCACTTCATGAATGGCCAATGTGACAAAGAAGGACTGAGCTTTTCTGGTGGGAGATGGGAGACTGGGGCGAACCTTTGGCATTTCTCGCATTTTCGAGCATATTCAACTGCGTCGGCTCGCATCGTCGGCCAATAGTACCCGACTGTGTAGGCTCGACATGCAAGACTCCTCCCTCCAGAGTGATTTCCACATTCTCATTTGTGTAACTCGTCTAACACTTACTGCGCTTCTTCAAGAGTGAGGCACTTGAGGTAGGGCCCAGAAATGGATCTCCTCAGGAGTTGATTGTCATATAGAGTGAAAAGCAGCTTGCCGCTGGATCTTTCGGGCGACTACCTTGTCTGTCGGTAATACACCTTCCTCCAGGTATTTGATCAAAGACGACATCCACGAGTCGGCTTGTTTGATTTGGGAGATGGCTGCATCTTCTATTTTAGCAATGGATGGCCATTGTAGATATGCTACTGGTATGACACGAATATTATCTTCTTTAGGGAGGACCCGAGAGTAGCCAGGGCATCCGCATGAATGTTCTCGATTTTGGGAATCTGTGAAATTGCAAATGATTCTAATGAAGACTGGATTTCTTTTTCATTTGATAAGTAGGCTGCCATTTGAGCCCTTCGAGCTTGTTAAGATCCTTGGAGTTGGTTGACAGCTAGTTGAGAATCAGACGTTGCCTCAACTTTCTTTGCTCCAAGTTCTTTAAGAAATGTTAGCCCGACTATCAATGCTTCGTGCTCGGCCTCATTGCTGGTATTTTGGAATCCACATTTAAACGCTTGTTGTATAATGTCACCTATGAGAGTAGTGATCACAACTCCTAACCCGGAACCACGTTTGCTGGATGAACCATCTACTGCAAGCTTTCATACATCAGTTGACTGGACACATTGTACCTCTTTTTCCACATCAGCTTGCAAGCTGGGACTGAAGTCCGCCACAAAATCTGTGAGAGCTTGGGACTTGATGGTGGTTCGCGGCTGGTAAGTGATGTCGTACTCTCCAAGTTCAACAACCCATTTGGTCAGTCTGCCGGAGAGTTCGGGCTTGTGAAGAATGCTCATCAATGGGTAGGTGGAGTAAACGGTGACTGGATGGCCCTGAAAGTAGGGACGAAGCTTCTGTGCCTCCATCACTAGGGCAAGAACCAATTTCTCCATTTGAGTATACCGAGTCTCTGGGTCGAGTAACGATTTACTTACATAGTAGACTGTGAGTTGTTCCCTCCCTCTTCGCTAGAGGAATAATCTCTCACCATCGACTGGTTTAGATAGGAGTGGAGGTGTGGTCAAGTATTCTTTAAGTCTTTTTAAGGTCTCTTCACAGGCTGGGGTCCATTCAAATTTCTTTGTCTTCCGAAGGGTGGAGAAAAATATGCACTCTTATCCGTAGACTTGGAAATGAACATGTTAAGAGCGGCGATCCTCCCAGCAAGTCGCATAACTTCTTTGGGTTTTGTTGGGGATGGAATGTTGAGGATGAATTTTATCTGCTCAAGATTGGCTTCTATACCGCGTCGAGTGACCAGGTAACCAAGAAATTTCCCCGAGGCTACCCCGAAGGCACACTTGGTGGGGTTTAACTTCATCCCATATTTCCTCATGATGCCGAATGCATCCTCCAGGTGCGCCAAATGTTATTTGGCTTACAATGATTTCACCAACATGTCATCAATGTAGACTTCCATGGTCTTCCCAATTTGATGAGAAAACATCTTGTTGACGTGGCGTTGGTAGGTAGCACCAGCGTTCTTTAGTCCGAATGTCATTACTTTATAACAATAGATTCCTCTATTAGTGACGAAGGCCGTATTCTCTTGGTCGTCCGGATGCATGAGGATCTGATTGTAGCCCGAATATGCGTCCATGAAACTCAGTAGTTCATGTCCCGCTGTAGCGTCGACCATTGAGTCGATATGAGGGAGTGGGAAGGAATCCTTCGGACATGCTTTGTTCAAGTCAGTGAAATCTATGCAAACTTGTCATTTCCCATTCTTCTTCCGTACTACCACGACGTTAGCGAGCCACTCCGGGTACTGTACTTCTCTAATGGCTCCATTCTCCAACAACTTTTGGACTTCCTCGTCGATGACTCGGTTCCTCTTTGGGGCGAACTTCCTCCTCTTATGCTTGACAGGTGGGTGGTCTGGACCCACATGTAATTCGTGTGTCATCAACTCTGGGTCTATTCCTGTCATATCTTCATACGACCAGGCGAAGCAGTCGTGTTGCTTCTTGAGGAAATCTACCAGTTCGGCGTGTAGCATGTGGTCAAGGTTAGCTCCAACTTGGGTTTTATGGTCTGGGTAGTGTGGATGAATTTGGACCTCGTCAAGCTCTTCCACTTTTGGAGTGTGAGTGTAGACTCGACAAGATCTCTCATGTAATTGCTATGCCGACTGGGATTTTGCCTTGAGGGTCATTTGATAGCAACATCTGGAAGCAAATTGGTCTCCTTTGATTTCTTGGACCCCCATTTGGTAGGGAATTTCAACACCTGGTGATAGGTAGACGAGACGACCTTCATATCGTGAATCCATGGTCGTCTCATTATCAGGTTGTAGGCTGAAGGGCAGTTCAGGACCAAGAACGTGGTTACTTTGTTGACTCCGCCCGCGTATACTAGGAGAGAGATTTCCCCCATAGTGAATTTTTATTCCCCGCTGAAGCCTATCAGCGCCGTTGACCGACGATTTATTTTCTCCAATCCTCATCCCATGTCGTTAATGATAGGGTTGGTGCTCGGAGTGCCAATCCGGATCATATTTATGTCTGATTCATAAATACGAGCAATTGTATTTTCCATAATATTATTTTATTTAGTGGTAACACCCTTGTCTTTTATACACTTATTCGATCTAATTGCGATTAGATATCTGATTATGATTAGATCAAAACTGAATCTGATTCAGTGATACATGTATATTAGACAAAGACCCTAGGATTTACAGTATAGTGCGCAGTTACAACGTCATTTGTAATTGACATTGGGAAGCGCACTATTAGTTGTATATCCTTAAATGAAGTTCCTGGTCAAGATTTGCTAACACGGGTCGGTTAGTAAAATCCGCTAAGACCAGTATATGTCGTATATCGTGACTTGGTCCGATGATTTATCCCAGTGAGCCATGAGTCTCGGGAGACTCGTATAGACATGTATATGTTTATTTGATAAGACATTGAATGACTCACTGAAGGTTTCCTATATATGGTACACCTACGTCAATATGAACCTTCTCGAGTTGAACGAGCATAGTGGTCCTTCAACTTGAGATACCACTGTGGATATATGAGCTATCATCCACACTTTGATGACAGTCACGTCAACGATCTAGTCATGATCAAACCTCCGCCTGTTCGTTGGGTATGGACTGATGCTCGTGATATCATGTGCGTATCAAGACATGATCTGTCAGTCCTGTGTACATGGCATATGCATCCAACACGTGTTTACGATCTAGTAAATCCATGGTCGTGGTATAACTTTGGAAATCAGTTCCGAGTTTTATTTAGAGATCGTAAATTGAAAGTCTACTGTATTATACCGAACGGATTTGACGTTCTGATCTATATCCTAGTTATAATAAGGATGACCTGTGACGGAGGGATTATACGTATGATATGCCCTCGACTTGCATAGTTTAGCGAGATTATCTGTGGTCGTCATAACCTATGAGTGGGTGGATTATGGACACAAAATTGAATTTCGTGACGGATAGACCTAAACTTAGAGAGTCCCACAATATGGAGTGTACCCGTTGAGCACTTGGGCAACTCGATATGAATAATACAGATTATTCATAATACTTCACTGGATTGAATGAGTTAATTCGGATCATTTAATCGGTTAGACGACAACACATGCATTAGGAGATTTTATCCGCTAATAATTATTGTGTATTTGTATTTGATACATAATACGATTAGATACGCATTAATTATTCTTCAAATGAGATTTTGACACATGCCATATATATATGTATTTGTTATTTATTGTAAATAAAAATACATATATAATAATAATTACATTAATTGATTTTTGAATATTTAATTGTTAAATATTTCAAAAATTAATTAGTCAAACTTTTCCATAAATGTTATGGATTTGTCCAATTATTATTTGGACACTTGGCATGTATTAATTAAGCAAAAGGTGTGACAATTTGATTGGTCCACCTAAAGCCTAATTAATGATTTAATTTGTTAAATAAAGAAATGATAAAAATGCCCCCAAGCCTTAATATTCGGTCAACACAAAGATTAGATGAAGGATTTGATTTTCTCTCTCTTGCTCACTTCTTCACTGCCGAATAAGCTCCTTAAAAATGGGTTTACAATTATTTTTGAAGAATCCATGGATTTTGAAGGAAAAAACAAAGAAAATGCTAAGGTTTAAGTGGATTTAAGGTAAGTCTTCAAAACCTTAAGATAGGAAATCTTGATTTCTTGTTTCTTCATGATTTAGAAATGTTCTAGGGTTCCTTAAATCTAAAATTTTTGGGGCTTTTGGTTGTGGATGGTGAATTGGAAGAGTTAGTGCATGTGTGAAGTGTATTTGGTGAATATTATTGTAATATTAGGCCAAATTTGATCAATTATTGATGGTTGCCATTCTAGAGTTGTTGATCCACTCTAAATAATCTAGAATTGTTCTTGGTTTGTTCATGTGTGGTGGGACTCATTTGGTGTTTGAGATTAATTGATTTAATCTTGAAAATTGGATTTAAAGCATGAATTTTGGCAAAATTAGTTTCTGGATCAGATCTGCGTGTATTCTGATTTTTTTGATGAAAAATGTGTCTTATGAATGTTATGGATGCATTTTGGGTGTCGGACCAATTTCCAGAAAGTGTTTCCGACTTGAGATAAGTGAAAACGACCAAAAACAGCGTTACCGGGTAGATTTTGAGCCAACCGGGTGACGGCTGCCCAAACAGTGAATCCATCACTGTTCAAGCAGCCCATGAACTGCCCCGACACTATTGGATCTGACTTGGGCAGTTTCCATAAGTTTCGGGTAGTCGGTTCGGTTAAAAACGTGTTTTAGGCCATTTTGCGGAAAAATGATTTTCGAAAAAAGTTTCGCAAAGTTTCAACATTATTTATGTCAATATTTGATATTGAATAAATAAGTTTAGGTGAAATATGAATAAATCATTCATATTAGATATTGAATAATTTATTTGGTATTTTGAAAAAGTTTCAAAATACGATTTCGCCTGACACGCGCTTCCGCTGCGCCCCATCGCCTAAAACCCCAACAGTTAAGTGCTGTTAGGAAGATTATGTTGGCTAATGACCCCATTTCAACTAGAACTCTTGATCATGAAGTTGGCCACCTGCAAGGATATCACCAATGCGTCGTGGTGGTGATTCTTTTGACTGGACACTCTGTCGTCCATGAACTCAATTGCCAAACCGGTGTAGTCTCCTGCCACCATTTTCCTGAGAACTGAAACTATTTCACCCGGTGATATGGTGAAGTTGTAGTCTGGGAGTCTGGGGACACCGTTAGGAGTTCTCTCTCTTTTGTCGTATGAAATTGGTTAGCGATCAAGAGCTCTATCATAAGGACGGATATCCCTACCCCGAAAAGACTGTTGTCTTTTGCTACCGTATTCTCATGGTCGTCTGGATGGGTATATCGTCTTCTCTCGTAGACCGGATGAGCTCTCCCCCTTCTTGTTCCTTTTATCCTCTTCCCATCTAATTTCTGTTCGAACTCTGGCCATCGCCTGGTCCATAGTGTAACATCGGTTCTTTGTCAGCTTTTTATATAGTCCACTGTCAGCCAACAACCCATTCATGAACGCCTCCATTACTGTCGGTTGGTGGAGATCTGAGATAGCGATTCTTTCCTTGTTGAAACATGACACGTATCATCGTAGATATTCTCCCTTCTGTTGTTGAATATTGTTGAAGTCGTCTGTGGTCTTCTCAAATTTGCAAGAACTTGTAAAATATTCCACGAACTTGTCCGTCAATTTTTTGTATGACCCAATTGAACGGTACGACAAGTTGATAAACCACGTGAGGGCCAGCCCGACCAATGTCTCACCGAACCCTCTGCACATACCCGCCTCCATCTGATATGAAGAAAGGCACGTGGACATCATTTTATACTTGTAGTAGATTATATGGTCGTCTGGGTCGGTTGATCTATCATACAACTTCATATCGGGTGGATTGAATTTCCGCGGGAGTTCCACCGTGTTGATCGCTTCGACGAAAGAGGTGTCCGAAATGGTACCAGCTCTGCTTCTTTTCAGAGGTACCCTGGCTTCGAGTAGGCTGGATAGGATTGCCTCATTGAATTCCTCGATCTCTCTACGCATGGATGAGGCTATATTTGGTGTCTGTTAGGCTAGTGGTATATGATGATTCCCCTCGTGAATCGTTGGTTGGACTACATGTGGGGGAATGTTGCCCGTTTCATTGTCGGGTGTCTCCATCAAGTTGGGTTGGTGGTCAGGTCGATTGGGGGGATCCATGAATCCTCATCGTTTGGAGGTGGATGAAATTTGCTCCAACTGTCTTTGGAGGTCGCTATTAGAACTTTTCATGGCTGAATTCTCTTCTTCTAAAACCCGTAGTCGTTCTTGTAGGATGGCCAATTGGTTTGCTAGGAGATCCGAAGGCTTGCTGCTCGAAGCCATTGTTATGTTTGCAAGTCCCGTAGGCTGAATGAAGGTTTGTTTACTATGAATCACTAGGGCCCCACGGTGGGCGCCAAATTGTAGACGCTGGTTTACGGCCGATGTCCATAATCGAGAATTTATTGGTTGGGGTACCAGCGATCCTGCAAAATAAGAAGGTAGAGTGAGCGGGGAGCACTGTCCACCGGTGTGGTGGATGCCGAAGGCACTCCGATGCCCAAGTCAGTGGTGGGAATGAGCTGTAAAGGCCATAGTAGGAGGAGCAATGTCTAATATTACCTTGATCCCCGTGAGCTGCCGTGAGGGCGATAAGCAGGGGAGTTCATAGAGTTTTGGAGAGATTACTGTTAAGCTGTGAGTAGTAGAGCTTAAGGGTGGCAGTTTAGCCCGCGGCCCGGCCTAGTCCGTCGAGCTTTGGCCCGGCCCGTGGTGGAAAAAGCCCGGGCCTAGGCCGGGCTTTCCTATTTTGGCCCAGGCCCGGCCCGGGCCAAAATTAAAAAAAAAAAAAAAAAAAAAACACACACACACACACACACATATATATATATATATATTTTTTAATATGTTTGTATCATTTTTATTTTTTTTAACATTTAAATTGTTAATTTATCAATGAAACTTGTGATTTATTTATAAATTGTCTTTTGTATATAGTGTAAATATATTTTATATTTATATATTTTAAATTTTTAATTTTTTTTTTTTAAAATTCGTGCCCAAAAAAAGCCCGGGCCGGGCTGGGCTTTTCCCGGGCCCGGGCTTTTTTTTTATTGGTCGGGCTCGGGCCGGGCTTGCAAAAGCCCGGCCCGGCCCATTGCCACCCTTAGTAGAGCTTGTGTGTCTTTCTCGTAGAATTTATTCTCTTATATACACACTCTCGGGAAACGTGTGTATTTATTGCCTTCAATTGCTCATCCGTTGGATGTTGGAAACAGTCGAGTTATGAGGGGTATTCATGAGCCTGGGTGTTTCGTGGGTTGGCACATGGTAGGTTACGGTTTGTGTATGGTGTTTTGTTGGGCAAGGGTTTGTGTAATATCCTTGGGCCCACACAGACTTTATAAGGCTGGGCTTCTTTTGAGAGTCTTGGATCTTTTGGACTGATGGATATTGGGCCTTTTGTTGGTAAGTGGGCTTGTCAGGGCAGCTAGGGCCTGAGTTTAATCTTGGGTATTGATTTAGGGTGTATTTAGTATTGGGTCTGAAGCGAAAAGTCAAAATTGCCCTTGACCCAAATTTGGCCCGTACAATAAGCGATAGCAAAGTTTGCCAATAATTAATCCAGATTTAAATTAAATATTAATCATTAGATTACAATTTATATATTATAATCTAAATAAGATTAATCTAAATTTTCATATTAAAAGCTTCACTCATTACCCCAGCAGAGCGAAATTATCTACTCATAATTTGAATAATAACACTCATAATTTTATTACTAAAAAAAAAAAATTACAGGAAAACTTTAGAAAAATAAAACATACAAGAGCTGTAACTCCACAAATTTTCAGAGGAAAATCATGGAGTAAGCTACCTTCATTGAGGTGCAAAGCACTTCAATTTATAAAGGTGCTCACACCTCTGCCATTGCAATTGCAAATTGCAAATTGCAAATACAATTTGCATTGCAAAACAATCCACCGAATGTGGATTGGCAATATCCATTTTTATTTATTTATTTATTTATATTTTTTTGATTTGACTTAATAATTACATATAACACACTTTGGATTTTTTTTTATCATTTTCGACCTTAAAAATTTCAGAATTAGAAAATCTTGTCAACAACAAAGTTGTTGATTTTTTAGTCTTCTTTTATCTGGAACTGGAATCACCTCAATCCGATATCATATAAAAATTATGGCCAAAATATGAATATTGCGCAGGGTTGGAATTTCCGAATTTGTACACTGTTAGAATGCCATTTCAAGTTTTTGGCTTCCAAAATCCAAATGTCATGTCCATTTTTCTAGTTATGTATCCAAACTATTATTTCACTTACATAATAAATACATATCACAATAAAAATATATAAAACATAAATTTAATTATTATTTTACAAATATGATAAATTAAGGGGATTAATGAAATTACATGTGTAAAATGATTAATTTTTTCTTTTAATAAATATGTATTGTTTAGGGTTCATCGTATTTGAACTTTTTATTAGTTTGTTTTTTTATTTATGTAAATGGATTGAACCTTATTTATTTAATTAAAGTCCATATTTTAATTTATTTATTTAGTTTAATTGGGTTCTAGACTAAAATGAACATGTGGGTTTATTGAGCATGTTGTCCCATAGGATTAGTTCAGGAAACTTACAATACATAAGTTAGGGTAAGAAATGGGATTTGGGCGAGAGCCCGAGAGGAAACTTGTGTTATTGGCGATTTTAGGGGTAATTAACATTAAGATTTTAGTTTCCTTTTTTTTATTATTAGGGTTAGCATCATATAAAAAAGGGTCATTATTCTTGTAAAAAAACAAATTTGAAAATTTAATGAAAATGACAAGTTTCTTGGTAAATATGACATATTTAAGAGATGTATTTTTGTTTTAAGTGTTTTTCGCAACGAGACTTATCAAGGCCTTGCAAACCTTGTGGCGTCTTCCAATTGTAATCATGGGTTCTAGAGTTTTGTTGCTATAGGGTTTTTGTTCAATAATCTGATTTGCTTTCTTAAGCATGATTTTATCTTGTTCGTGAGTTTTTCAGACATTATTTCAGTGGGATTCACATCAAATTTCCTAACATAATTTTAAAAAATTTGTCTATTGAAATAATTTTATCGTTTTTAATAAAAGCTCATATTGACAAATAAACAACTAAAAAGATTTATTAAAAATTTTATTTTTAAAAATTCTAGCAATAAAACCTTCACCAAAAAACTATACTAAAGGGAGACTCAATTATAGGAAAATGATACAGATACATACACATGATACAGATCCAACCACAAATGCCTAGGTGGTTGGATTTGTGTGGTTAAACTCTCACACATTTCTTTGTTGATGATATGACTCAGTCACACAGATCCAGCTACCTAAACATTTGTAGTTGGATTTGTGTCATTTATCTGTATCCACAATGGTGTTACCTCGTTTTGCACACCATTATCTAAAAGCATCACACCTTATTATGCACTAGGAGTAATATAAATTACCAAACATCCTTCACTCTTTTTTTTTTGAAAGATACCAATCTACCTTATCACAGCAACATTATCAAATATTTAAAAGAAAAATGACACTTAAATCCCCCAATATTTAAGAAAATTGGACATAAAACTCTTCAATATTTCAAATTAATGATTAATATTATTCATTTATATAAAAATAACGTGTAAATATATTAAACTACATTTTTTTTTTCCATCCAAAATAATAAGATTTATCAAGGAATTGAGATATGCATGTATCTTTTTCCCAATATTTAAAAGAACAGAAAAATGCAAATCAAAGGGCGATTCTTTAAGTGGATAAAAATGAAAGAATACATGACGCTGGAACACATTATAGTACAACATATATAATGAGAAAATACTAGCATTTCATTTCTTACAGTATCTGGTATGAGCTGCATTCTCATCAGATTCTGTTCAAGGGGATTCTTTCACCCTGACGAGCAACCCTTTCGATAGGAGAAATTATTTGCGGCATTGACATACCTCCCGATACAATGATCTCTGCATTGCCAAATATGTAACAAAAATAGGTGTATAAACAAAAAAATTAAGAAAATAAATTGTCATTCAGAAATTTGTGAAAATTAACCCATAAAATATATCTCCAGATTTGCTGTTGACAACTATTTACTTCAAAGTTTTAACTCCCCAATTGTTAAAACACTCTCTCTACACCTACTCTACGTCTACTTATTAAGATTCAGTGCTGAGCTAAGTTTATGTTCAAGGCCCACATTTAAAAATCCTGACAGTTAATTCAGTGTTCAATACAAACTCAGCTCAGTAGAATCCCGATCCCTATTCTACAAAATGATTATTTCGCCAAGCAAAGCTGGATGTTATTATACACACTACACAGACACTATTGAATATTTTATTCTTAAAACCGGATACCTTGTATTCAAACAGTTATATCCAGCATCAGACGTTAACAAAAGAACAAAAAAAAAAATTGTTTTACTGTAAAAAAAGCACTCTTCATGGTAGAAATGTGAAAGTCAGCATAGGCCATAGCAATAAGAAAAAAAAATCTTACCTATGCCTTCTCGAATAGACAGATTTGGTCTTATGATCTCTTTAGAGTTCACCAGGAAGATATCACCGATATATAGATGGTTTGTTGGGACAAAAACACTACATAACTCTTCATCTTCATTATCTTTCTGCAGTAATCAAGCACGATCAGTGATGAAACAAAAGTTATCAAAGGTCAAAAAAATAATACTTAATTATGTAATTTGATAATCTGGCACATGCAATGCACATGTTTGAGAAGAATATATGAAAGAGACTGCAAGTTCTCTATGAGCGACTCATGAACAATTCAACAAATACTTTACAGGAAAGGATTATACCACATAAACCACAAGTACCTGAAGTGTGAATGTTGATGTAATAAAACCAAATGCATATTCACCAACACGTGGATGACGGATAATTGCTACCTCTTTAAAAGCTGTTGTATTTTGATCTGCACATAAAAAGTTATCGTATCAGTTTAAAGCAAATGTAACCAGCCCCACAATTTATCATAAGAATGACTAAGATATCAACATGTGTGTAGAAAATATGAATAGCCTCCTATACAGCCAACCAATGTGGTCAGGTAATTAAAACTTGTCAGCTTAACAAATTGAAACTATTGATAAAAACACATTTCTTTTTCAAAATTACTTTGGCATAGAGAAGTTTCCGCCACAAATTTACTCTCATATGATCAGCCACTGCAGAAGATTAGAATAAAGAGTGGCAGCTTACATCATAAGGTGCTGACCATTGTTCAGATTGTGATCTTAAAACATCAATCTATTAAAGCAATGCTATGGTTCTATAACAAACCACAAACAAAATTTTAGTGTAATGGGAAGTTGTCACATCATTCCTATACAACGCATGAGTACTTCGATACTTTCCAGGATGATAGGGGCACAGATATATAAGCATTTGTCAATCTCTTTATGCAACCAGATTAAGTGCAAGAACATAAATAAATGATCGAAAAATAACCTGGAGATACTGCAGCACTGATTTGCTTGGAGGCTGAGTATATATGCCTAACAAAGGGCATGCGCTTAATAAACCATTCCCCAATCCAGAAAACCGTTGATCCCAACCAAGACGAAACGAAAACACCAACAAGAAATACAAATACCAGAGATGTGATAAATCCAAGTCCTGCATCAATCATCATAGGCCAAGTGCCCAAAATATAAATAGACGTATAATAGCTAAAAGGAATTTTAATGCGCCTAGACTAATATACATCTTTCATTCACGAGGCCTGGACATTTCAAGATAGATGAATTTTCACTTTTTTTTTTTTAAGTTTTTATTTATCAGAATAAAAGTGTAATTTGGGAGTTCTCCATGTGGTTAAGTTGTATTTTTGCTTGACTTTTAAAATTATACATCTCAAGCATTACTATCTGATTTTGTGATTCTCCAATAATGATCTATGTTAAAAAACCAAAGAAATGTTAAATGCAGAAACAAAAACAACTAATATAAGCTTATTTATATCAAGCAATACATCAGAACTGCATACATGCCAAAGACCAACTGTAAAGCAATTATAGCTCACCAAAAATGTCAAAGCCGAGGTGCTCATATAATGGACTGAAGAAACCATCAACAAATTGAACAAACCACCATGTAATAAAAAATGTAACTGCCACAGGGAAAAGAACTACACTGCAATTCAAGAAGCCAATGAAATGTCAGATATGAAAGACCAAATAGTACGAGTAAACATTTGGAACACCGCAAACGATAGATACACTTTTACCATCCGGTCATAAACTTTTTTGAGATCCAACTCTGGAGAACATAGCAGCAAGCCTAAACAAAAGAAAGAAGCAGGAATATCAAACATGAATACTAGTATCATTTTTTTCTCACTAAAATAATACGAACTATTTCAAGATCAGATTGCATGTATGTGCGTATAAAGAAATAAAAAGACTCGCAAATTTCTATATGCTATATGATCCAAGGTTTGAAAACTTGGTATGCGGTGCGAGGCGGTCCACCCGTGTGAGGCGAGGCGGGTAGTCTCGACGGTCGAGGTGACAGCCTCAATCCGAACACGAAAAAACTAAGAGCATCAAAATAAATCATCCACAACAAATCCATATCAATTAATATATAAAATCATTCATCATAACTAAACAAAATGAAACACAACAAAATATGTTCATGGAGTAAACTGACTGCTAATCTCTAAATAGGCTATCATTTGTGTCTAATAGCATGAAATGTATGTTTGAAGTGTCATCCTCCAAAGCGTCATCATCATATATAATTCCTATCATAAATAAATTTATTAATAACAAATTATAACTAATAAATAAATACAATAGTACATGTTAATTAATTTTAAAGATAATAATTATTTTGTCATTTTCAGCGAAACATTGGGGTCGAGTTACCCTATCAATTAGAAATTTTATTTTCGATAGCTTTTTAGTTTATAAAGAAGCTCAATTCAAGATTTTTTTGTCCTAATTTTCAGCTCCCTTATATAAAATTTTTATTTTTTAAAAAAATAATAAAATTTTAGGGCTTTTGGTTTAGGCGTTTGCCTCAAACCGCTCGGGCCGCCTCAAATCGGGGCCTCATGAGGCGGACTGCCTCAAGCCTTTGAGGCGGGCCTGTTGAAAATTCGGCCTGAGGCGATAGCCTCGACGCGCGCCTCAGATGGAGTTTTCAAACTATGATATGATCTATGTTTTTCAGTCTCAATGCTATATTGGCAACTTTTTAGAGAAGCATTATGTATCGATAGCATCTAAAAACTCGTTATGTGGTGCATGGCAGTCCCCTGCGTGAGGTGAGGCGAGGCGAGGCGAGGCGGTCGAGGCGACAGCTTCCATCCAAAAAAAAAAAAAAAAACCCTGAAATCATGAAATCATCCACAACACATCTATATCAACTAATTCATAAAAGCATCCATCAAAACTAAACAAAATGAAACATAACAAAACATGTTCATGAAAATAAAATGACCATTAATTTCTAAATAAGCATCATTTGTGTCTAATAGCATGAAATGTGGGTCTAAAATGTCATCTTCCAAAGAGTCATCATCAGAAATGTCATCTTCCGAAGAGTCATAATTATATCTAATTCATATAACAAATTATTTTTATTAATAACAAATAATATAATAATAAAAGTTGGTATTTTGAAAAATAATAATTATTTTTGCCATTTTTGGCGATGCATCGAGGTAGAGCTACCCAGTCAATGCGATTAAAAACACTGATAGTTAGGATTTCAAAATTGGAGATTTTATTTTTGTAGCCTTTTAGTTTATAAAGAAGCTCAAGTTTGGACTCTTTGTTTGACTTTCAACTCCCTTATTTAATTTTTTTTTTTAAATAGCAATTTTGGGCTTTTGGGTTGAGGCGTCCGCCTCAAACCACCTTAGGCCGCCCTGACTCGAGGCATCATGTGGCGGGCCCCTTGAAAATTCGGCCCGAGCGCCTCGGCGTGTCGTTGGCTGCAACGTGGCACCTCAAATGGAGTTTTCAAACAATGGTTCCATCAATATCTCAAAATTCAATAACAATGTTATCATAGATCATTTAAAATAATATTGAAGTACTATTTCATTAGCTCATTTATGAATTCTTTAGCTATACTTCATAATATTTTAGTTGCCTATATTCACTATTTTCCAAATCATTTTCTATTTTATAAATTCAAAAACAGAATTTAAATTGTGGTTCTACCAAACAATATGCACTAGGTGTACGGTAGAGGTGCGGCTAGACAAACGGGCTAGGCAATATTAGGTGGTTTTATTTTTTATTCAAAAAATTTTAACTAGTATTTGGAAATTTGGGTTCAATTAGATTTAGGGTTAGGATTTAGCAAATTAATGTCAAATTAAGGTTAGTTTATGGCAAATTGAGGTCAATTAGGTTTAGGGTTTGACAAATTGAAGTCAATTAGGTTTAGAGTTTGGAAATTTGGGTTGAATTAGGATTAGGATTAGAAACGGTCGGCCAGCGTACCCCTGCAATCCACGTGCCGATCTCAACCACTGTTTTTCCGAGTGGTTGCCACCTAACCCACAATTTCCCAGCACCTCCTAGCACTTAGGCGGTCACCTAGGCCATTTTTTAGAACACCGATTTAAATAAGAAATTTCCTTTGAAAGAAATTCCAAAATACATTCTTTATTTTTCAATTCAAGATAATTTTTTTTTTTAAATTGTTTCCATTGTTTTCATTTTTAGAAAACATTTTACAAAAGTGTCATCAAACATATTCTAGAAATTTAATAACAAACAGATAAACATAAAATCAATAAATGATAACATTAGCTCCTACATTGTTTTAAGTTTTCATCATCTGTCTTACACAAAAAAACAGAATCTAAAATAACATTTTAGGTTAATGTTTCCATTTTATTTCTCTTCGCAAAATACGAACTCTTCATCTTCTTCTACAATTTCTAATTTGAGACATTTCATTTATTTTTTTTCCGTTTTTTTTTAAAAAACTTTACAAATTTAATTAGTTTATTATTTTCATCCCTACTTTGTTAAATAATAAAACAAGATCCGGAATCAAAAGGAAAAAAAAAAAAAAAAAAAACAGATACAAATAGATTGAGAAATATCTAACCTAATTAATTTAATTAAAAAAAAGGACGATGGAGATTAAATAAAATAAAACGAACCTGACGAGTGGAAGAACCGGAGGAAGTAGGGGGAGATTTGACTGGATCTTCGGGATCTTCGCCGCCGTTCTCAGCTTGACTTAGTGGAATCGACGTTGATTCTTTTTCTTCCGCCATTTGCTTTGATTCTTTTTGTTTACTGAGGGGGAAAAAAACCTTGACTGAAATTCGACTGAAAATATTTTGGTGCGAGAGAAATGGACGGAGAGTAGCAAGAGTCCGAGAGAGAAGGAAGCGAGTCGACGAGTGCAAATAACATATGACTCCCTTCTTTCTTACATGTTTATTATAATGATTTAGTCTTATTTATTTGTTTTAAAAAGGTTCCTAATCCTTTAGAAAATGACCAAATTGCCATTATAATATTGAATTTTCAGGCAGTTTATGTTAACTTATCATTTTGTATATTGTGTATTATTATTGTTCTTGTTATTTTTTCTAAGGTAATTGGGTGAGTAAGTCTTATTACTTTCTTTCATGGATCGAACTCAAATATTATATTTTGAAAGTGTTTATTTTTGTCAACCCAACTACGTCCTTAGAGGTTATTATCGTCATGTCAAATTTAGACGGAAAAGGTTATCGTCCGACTTATTTATTAATTTTATCATTTTTATGGTTTTTTAATATATATTTATTTTTAAAATTTTACTTGTTTAACATGTTCTCAAGGTTTTCTTTTAAAAAAATATATTTGTATTACTTACATACTCAAACTCTAATCAATTTCATGATTATGCAAATAGTTATTCATGTATTAACGAATTTACAAGTCAAACACACTAATTAACCGATATAATAATAAAAGAATTGGCATAAATTCAAATTGATTAATTATTTTGTTATTTTAAATCATTTTGAATTCATTTACTCGTATCATGTTTATTTTAAAATGACAATTCATGTCACAAATTTTTACCTTTAAATTTGTCCACTAATATATAATACATTACTCAATGCTTTAAGGAATTTTAGTTATTTAAGTTCAAGAATATGTTTAACATAAATCAACAAATTATGTTCTTTTTTTAGAGAAGTTAAGAAGTCAGGGACCCAAATGTTATCTTGTCACTTCATAATTATGATTGCTTAGATAGCAAGATTAATGAACGTGATTGGATAATGCCACATTTGAGAAACCGCATGCTTAAGCAATGCACAAATTGCACATTGTAACCATAACTAATTTTATTTTTATTTTTGTTTATTTTTTGTTTTTGTTTTTTTGTTTTTGTTTTAGCATTAGTTGCCGACTCTTGCTTTTTGTTTTTTGATTTTTAATATTTCCCACACATGTATTTCTCTAGTGACAAATATGTTATTTTATATTATTTCGTTGATTAATAAAATTGACAGTTTATTTATAAGTTCTATCTATAATTCATTTTGGCTATTTATAATATAAATTCCTTTGAATGACAATCAAATGAATTAACTTAAATTTAATTTATGAGATCTCGTCATTATTAAACGTTCTCGATAATATGATTATCAACATTAGGATATTGATAAATCCATTTTATATCGACATATGTTATGTCTGCTTCCTTGAGGAAGGAATGTAGCTGATCTCATAAGTTACTAGTGAATGTGTTCACTTAGTGTAACATATGAATGCTTATTAGAGAACAAGTACATCGAACTGACCCGTTTGAGAATATATGGACTGTTATCCACATGTTTATGAGATTTCTCCTAGTTACGATAGTATGATTGATCCTTACACTTGAGGTCTCCATGGTACCTTATATGTGGATCATATAAGCTTTGACATTACACATTCATCGTCCATAGTGAAGATTCCACATAGGGTCACAATTCAGCAATATGAAAAACATACAAAGGTTATGAAGGATTAATAAAGGATTTGTCGCTCTGGATAACAAAGAGTTGATATCCTAAGAGGAGCAATTTGACATACGAGATAATATAAGTCTATGACCATGACGAGTTCTGAAAGAAGTTTCAGCAACTCTAAATATATATATTATCCATTGGATTTGAAGATTATACGAGGAGCGAATTAAGGATTATTTTAACTTCATTGACGATATAGATTCAAGATAAGTTCTTAACCTATGGTTATAATATATTTAATATCATAAAACATGTTAATTATTAAGATCTTGGATTGTAAATTTATGTTTAAAATATGAATTTTAAGTTTCTGTAAATTTCCAACAATGGTATTATAACCTAAATTAATAATGCATGCTTTTGATATGATTTTATGCATATTGTAGTGATTATGTTTATGGGGCATGATTTATTGATTTAATTAAGAATTAAATTAAATAAAAATACGGACTTGATTTATTGATTTAATTAAGAATTAAATTAAATAAAAATACGGACTATTCTTAGAAGAAAAGTGGAACAAGCCAACAATAGTAGAATATATACTTTGCATATTTTGTTGATGGTGTCAACATGAGGTCAGCACGACATCATGTGATGATGTCATGTTGATGGGATCTCATATGCTAACATCGACATGACGTCATACGTTGACATCGGTATGATGTCATGCATTGACGTTAGTGATAGAAAAATAATTTTAAAAAGGTTATGATATCATCATGCTGGATGTTGACATCAATAGTAGAAAATAAAAAAATATTAAAAATTTAAAATAAATTTGATTTATGTTAAAATTTCATTATGAAATTTATGGGTTACATAAGATGTAACTAGTAACAAGTACCTACCTAATCAAATTTAAATAGAGTGATTAATACATGTTGTCATTTTATTTTAAGTAAGATGAGATCACAGCCCATGACAATTTTGTCACTAAAAGGGTTGACAAAATTCGAATAAAATAGTGGAAGTAACCATTAGATTAAAAGTCCAAATATCTCATTATTTATATCAATGCAATAAAATTAATCAAAATTCTATATTCTTCGTATAGGTTTTGACCGGCGTTTTCATACGCGTATAACACAAGCGCACGTATCGTTAAAGTAGTATAAAAAATATCGATCTCACGAGGACTTAATACCTAAGATATTAATTTTATGAGGCCAAATGATTACTAGTATCTAATGGATTGGTTGATTGATTGTAATAGTGACTTTAAAAATTAAAAATTAAAACAAGTAAATAAAATGGCGCGAAAGTTGGTTGAGGAAAATTCAAATTTATAAAACTGTCCAGGGTTGTGATTTCTTCCAATATCTTTTTAAAAGATGAAGTGGTTATTTCATGTTTGTGTAATATATTGGTTTACTAACCTGAAACACGAAATTCTGCAAAAGCCTCTGTCGATGGTCGGATGCAAATACCCAGTGTAACCCAATTAAATCATATGTCTATGTCAATCAAATTACCTGGATTCATTAAGACTAAGTTCCAATTGTGGTTACCCCCGCCAGACAAGTATATGTCTATCATGTAAGGAAATCTATTAAAGGATTATCTATCCTCAAGGAAGATCGTTGGCTATTAAGTCTAGGGTCTTAAACCTAAAATTCCTTTGTCAAGTTTATTTTAAGTTTACCAGATCAATCTTATTAGTGGCCAGTTAACAAGACGCATTAAGCTTAAGTCTTAATAAGTAAACCTTTATATTACCCCAAACTATAAAATAACCCCTTATAAACCGGTGATATTGGATTTCATCACAACCCCAGATAACGAGCTTAGCTACGACACATTTTTACAACTACTAAAAACTTAAAAATAAAATGCTGAAAAGTAAATGCTATAAATTAAAAAGGAAAAAGTACAATAAAAGAAAATGATAGGGGTTAAATGATCCACTTTTATTACTACTATTTTAGATATCTCACTTAATATAATATATTAACTTGTGTGATATTACCAACCAGCCATATAGGCGGTAACCTGATTAAGTCAAATTAATAATTAAGTACCAACCGACCAACCAGAAGGTATCCTTGCTTAGGCAGGTTAAAACCAATTTAATATCAATTACCAACCGGCCAATATAGCGGTATCATCATTAAGTCAAGTTTTAAATAGCTATTATATTATAATTAAGGGAGATTAATCTAAATAGCAATAATAAAAGCCTTACCTTTCACCCTAGCAGGGAGAAATTACCTCATCATTACTGAATAGTAAAAACTGAAAAAGTAAAGAAAGTAAATTACTATTACAAAAAGTAATTTAAAATTAATTACAGAACTGAAATTTAAATAGACTATATACAAGCTCCTTAATATTATCAGAGAATTATAGAGAGGAAGGTACATCTGAAACTGAAATTTCGAGCTGAATTTATAGGCGTCAATAGGCCTCTCGCGTCGCGACGCGATAACGGGGCACACGCTGATTGGCTGTTTTGATTCCCTTATCTGCTGACGTGGCATTTTGAATGATTAACTCAATAATTATGCTGACGTGGTGATGTGATTGTCAGCACCGTGTGATTGTGACACGTGTCACGAGATGATTGGCTGATGATGACGTGGCTGACACGTGGCACGTTGACTCGACATGTGACTGATGTGGACGCCACGTGGCTAACACGTGGACGACACATGGCGATGGAGATTGTCGGCAGCATATGATGATGACACGTGACACGTCGTACGTTAGCATGACAGGCGCACGTTAGTATATTCAGCTCACGTTAGCATCCGGGGCATTTTAGCAAAATCCATCTGATTGGTCCATGTGTCCCGGCGCACGTTAGCAGAGGTGCGGCGCACGTTAGCGGTCGCGACGTAGGCTGCGCGTCGCGACGCGCCAAATGACCATTTTATCTCTTTTTGTCAGTTTTCACTGTTTTGGCCCCGAATCACCTCCAGAGAGTCTTGAAACTTTATTTATCTACAAAATAACACAAACACATCAAAATATTCAAAAAAAACTCAAGAATTTATACCAAATATTAGGTCAAATAAGTGAGAAATAGTGATATAATTACCACTCATCAGGTTTCTAAACAAAACATGAGTAATAATATATCTCTATGAAGAATACTTGATGTTAATAAGTTACTTAACCTAAGTTCGTGGATATGTACTGCAACCTGAGAATTGTTCATAGGCAAGAGAAAAAGGTTTATGTTTTGAAATAAATATTATACTAGAACCTGCTGAAAATACAATATAAGAGGAATATAATGCTTAGTTGAAGTATTGTGATGATAACGAGCATACATTATGTGTGAAGATGAGCTCAATGGCATCAAAATTACAAAAGCAACATGAGTTTATGGATGCTAGCATAATTATAATTCATATCAAAGAGTTATACTGAAAGATATCAGATATCTAAGGCTCTTTTCTGATCCATGTGAAATATGATTCTCAATTAATGACTATATGCTAAGATGATTAGTTACATTGAAAAATTAGTTGATCTTGGTTTTATCATGGACTTTGCTTATATATTGATCTTGTATTGCAATCATTGCCAGAGTTTATTTCTCAGTTCATTAGTATTTTTCATATGAACAAATTGGAAGCTACACTTCATGAATTGCTTAATATGTTAAGGCTTGCTGAGAAAGACTTAAAACCACAGAAATGTTCTGTGATGTTACTTAGTGGTTCCAAAAAGTTAAAAAAACACCATAAGAAAAGTTCAGAGGGCAATGCCCAAAAGGCAAACACTCATAAGCTCAATGACAGTGTGACTATAAGGACAAATGTTTCTTATATGGCAACGATGGGCATTGAAAAAGAAACTGTACATAACACCTCAAAGAGAAGAAGAAAAACAAGCAGCTATTTCCACTTTAGGTATATTTATAATTGAGATTAATCTTAATGATATTAAATCTTCTACTTGGGTATTAGATATCAATTGTGGTTCTCACATATGTAAGAATATGCAAGGCCTCAAGAAAAATAAAAGACTTCAAAAAGGTGAAGTAGACATACGAGTAGGAAATGGAGCAAAAAATATTGCTTTAGCCACAGGAACTTAGTTTCTATCATTAACAAGTGGATCAATTTTAGAATTAGAAATTTATTTTTATGTTCAAATACTTAGTAGAAACATTATCTCTGTATCTTATTTAGGCAAGAAAGGGTTTAAGTTTTTAATAAAGAAAAATTATAGTTAATTTTCATATGATAATAATATTATGGTACTGGATATTTGAGCAATTGATTATATGTTATGGAATTAAATAACATTATCTCAATATAAATAAACAAAATAGTCTAAAAGAATCATACCTTTGACATTATAGACTTGATCATATAAATGCATAAATAGAGTTACTTAAACCAATTTGATTATGAATCATAAGCAACTTGTAAATCCCATTTAATTGGTAAAATGACCAAATTACCCTTTACTATAAATGAACTATGTGCAACTGAATTACTAGAGCTAGTACATATCGATGTATGTGGCCTTATGTCAATTCAAGCAAAGGGTGGTTACTCATATTTCATAACCTTTACTGATGATCATTCACGTTTTGATTAAGTATACTTAATAAAATATAAGTATGAATCATTTCAAAAGTTCAAAGAATTCAGAAATAAAATAGAAAAATAAACTAGTAAAAGTATTAAGACACTACAATCTGATCGAGGTGGAGAATACTTAAGTTATGAGTTTGAAGTCTATCTTAAGTAACATGGCATCATTTCACAATGGAATTCTCCAAGGACACCACAACACAACAATATTCTAAAAAGAAAAATCAAACCTTGTTAGACATGGTGCGTAATGATGTCTAGCACAAATCTTCCAACATCATCATTAGGACCAGCATTGGAAACCACTGCTTACCTTCCAAATAACTTTCCATCTAAATCTGTTAGTAATATACCATATAAGATATGTCATGACAAATGTCTTAATCTCATCTTTATGAAAGTTTAGGGTTATGAAGCAATTGTCTACTGACAAACTAGATTTAAGGTCAACTAAATGTAAATTTGTGGGGTATCCAAAAAAAAAACAAAGGGACTTCTACGTCAAAGTAAACAAAAGGTGTTTGTTTTATGTAATGCTATTTTTCTAGAGAAAAAATTTCTTCCAAGAAAATTAAGATAGTGGGAGTAGATTGAAACTTGATGAAGTTCCAAAACCACCAAATGATATTAAATTACCTTCAATAGGTAAAAGATTAGCAGTGGAACAACCACATGTTCAAGAACTCTGAAAGTTTATTAGAGAACAACATGATCTAGAGAGATGTAGATCTCTCATGGCAAGTAAACTTGATATATTTATAGTTAAGAACGATGATCCTACTAGCTATACAGAGGCAATGTCTGACATTAACTTTTCTAAATGGCTTGAAGCCATGAAATTCTAAAATGGACTCGATGCATACCAACCAATTTTGAAACTTGGTAGATTCACATGAAGAGATTACTCACATTTGGTTTAAATGGGTCTTTAAAAGAAAGACAGATACAAATTGCAAAGTTCAAACCTACAAGGCTAGATTGGTGGCAAAATGTTACTGACAAATTCAATGAATTGATTATGATGAAACTTTTTTACTAGTTATCATGTTGAAGTCTATTAGGATTTTGCTTGCAATGGCTTCATACCATGATTATGAGATTTGACAAACGGATATCAAAATTGCATTCCTAAATGGAATCTACAAAGGATGTGTATATAATATAGCATGAAGGTTTAATTTCTAAAGAAAACATAAATAAGGTATGCAACCTACGACGATCCATTTATGTATTAAAGCAAGAGTTTGATTTTATCAAAAATAAAGATGAACCTTGTGTATATAAGAAGGTTAGCGAGAACAAAATTGTCTTTCTAATATTATTTGTGGATGACATATTAATAATAGGATGCTCCAATCAGTCAAATTATGGTTATCTAATAAATTATCCATAAAGGATTTGAGAGAATCAACCTATATTCTTTGAATTAAGATCTATAGAGATAGATATAAAAGGTTGCTTAGCCTCTCACAATCCATGTATATAGACAAAGTTATTAAAAGGTTTAAGATGAAGGATTCTAAAAGAGGCTACTTGCATATGAGATATATAATATATCCCTCCAATGAGATGTGCCCTAAAATTTCTGAAGAGGTTGAACACATGAAACAGATACCATATGTTTTAGCTACATGAATAATCATATACGCTATACTATCTATAAGATCTGATATGTCTTTCGCTCTAAGTGTTACGAGCAAATATCAGGCTAATCCTAGTGAGGGTCACTGGACAATAGGGATGGCAGAAAAGCCTGAAGCTAGGCCTGGCCCGGGGTGGAAAAAACCCGGGCCGGGCCTCAAAATCCGAGCCCGACTCGGGCCCGGGCCCAGGCCGGGCTCGACCTAAAAAGCCTGGGCTTAAAATATATAATTAAAATTTTTAATTATGAAATATATGTATTTATATAATAAATTTTTTATTTTTATAATTTTTTATAATAAAAAAATTGGGCCCGGACTTAAAATAAATAATTAAATATTTTTAATTATAAAATATATATATTTATATAATAAATTTTAATTTTTATAATTTTTTATAATTAAAAAATCGGGCCCGGGCCAATTTTTTTTTGCCGGGCTCGGGCTGAGCTTATCAAAGCCCGGCCCGTTGCCATGTATACTGGACAACAGTCAAGATAATCCTTAAGTATTAAAGAATGACTAATGATATGTTCTTGATTTATGGAGGATGTTCTGAGCTCAAAGTGTTGCGATGCTAGCTTTCAGTTTGATAAAGATGATAGTAGATCACAATTTGAATACTTTGTCTACTTTGTTTAGAGGTGAAGTGGAAGAATTCCAAACATACTACTACATCAGACTTAACAATTGAAGCCGAATACACATTCGTTTCAGAAGCAACTAAAGAAGCAATTTAGATAAGGAAATTCATCACAAACTTAGGTATTGTTCTTGACAGTTACAATGCAATTGTGATGTACAATGACAACACTGGAGACACAACACATGCTAAAGAACCAAGGTCTCAACAGAAGTCCAAACATATTCTTAGGTGATATCACCTAATTAGAGAGATAATCTAGAGAGATGATGTGAAGATATAGAAGATTCCTACTAAAGATAACTTATCAGATTCCCTTACTAAGGCACTAGCATAACAAAAACATGATAGGCACACTGAAGTGTTTAGTGTAAGGTTTCAAAAAGATTAGATCTAGTGCATGTGTGAGATTGTTGGTTAAATGCCCTAGATCTAATATGGATTCACATTATTACATTGATTAATAAAATTGATAATTTATTTATAAGCAGTGTTTCAAAAGTCGGATAAGTGATCAAACCGGAGATCTAAAAGATTAAAAGGGTCACTAATTCAATCGTTGAACTGTTCTGATTGAACCAGCAAAATCAGATGACGTCATAAATGATTTTAATTAATTAAAAATTATAAAAAATATTTAATTTTAATTTTAATTTTAATTTTTTTTTTAAAAAAATTAAGAACCGGCTAGTTCAGTTCATCGATTTTAATTGATTTTTTACTCTCAATTTTTAGGATTCAATTGGACCAAACTCACGGTAGGTTTTCGATTTGATCGGTTCAATCAGCTAGTCTGATCCAATTTGGTTTTTAAACATGTTTATAACTTTTCTCCATAATTCATTTCGACTACTTTTAAGAACTGGTCGATCCAATTCATCGGTTTTGACCGACTTTATAACAACCTAATTTTAGGATTTAGTTAGACTAGACTCATTATAAATTATTGATTCTACCGCTTCAACCGGCTGGTCTGGTTCGATTTGGTTTTTAAAACCATGTTTATGAGTTTTGTTTATAATTCATATCGACTACTTGTAATATAAAGTCCTTATAATGATAATTAGAGAGATTAACTTAAGTTTAATTTATGAGATTCCGTCATTTTTAAACGTTCTCGATCAATCCAATTTAGATCGGCATATGTTATGTCTGCTTTCTTAAGGAAGGAATGTAGCTGATCATATAAGCTACTAGAAGAAGTTTTCACTTAATCTAATATATGGATACTTGTTGGAAAATAAGTACATTGAACTGACCTGCTTGAGAACACATATGGAGTGTTATCTACATATGTATTGTATTTCTTTTAGTTATGATAATATAATTGATCCTTAGACTTGAGGTCTCTATAGTACCTTACTTGTGGATCTTATACGCTTTAACATTACACCTCTGAAGTCCATAGCGAGATTACGCATAAGGTCATGATTGGGCAATATGAAAAACATACAAAGGTTATGAAGGATAAATAAAAAGATTTGCCGCTCTGGATAACAAAGAGTCGATATCCCAATAGGTGCAATTTGACATACGTGATACTATAAGTCAATGGCCATGGATATATATATATATATATATATATATATATATATTATCAGCTTAAATCAAAGTTCTAGCTATGATTAATAAAGTCGACATTTTCCATACTCTAGATTGTATGATATATATCAAGTGAAAAGATTGAATCATATGGTAATTGTATACAGAATAAGTTTCACTAAAGTTAGTATTATTTCCCAATTGAGGGTTATGATGCATTATTAGATGCCGATTTTGATCTACGTAAATTTATTTCTTAATTAAGAAGCTAATTGAGGATAAATTAATTGGATTAATTTATCTAGACAAATAAAGTTTATAAGTCCCTCCAATGGCAACATAAGGAAAAACCTAATGGGTCACATACTTTAAAGTGTTGAGGAATTAAGGATAAACTAGGTCCAAACCTGCGCAATGCACATCATGTATCATATATATAATAAATATTAAATATAAGAAGTAAAATTAATTAGGATCTTACCACCCACCATAATTGTCCAAATAATGCAGAAACAACTATTTGTGGAAAAAATGGTCATATGGAAAATGATTGCAGAAACAATGAGTCTTAGGACAAAGCACGAAAAAGAAGAATGAGACCCATGTCACTGAAGATGAGCTGATGATTGATGAGATCTCATAGTTGAACCTCTCAGCAGTTGTAACTAAAGCCAACTTGGTTGGAAACCCGAGAGAATGGTGGATAGACACTGGAGCTATTTGCCATATATGTGCTGATAGTATGATGTTTTCTACATATCAAAAGGTTGACAATGGAGACCAATTGACCATGGGAAATTCTTTCACCTCTAAAATGGTATGACAAGGTACAGTGATTCTGAAGATGACTTCCAGAAAAGAACTGACATTGAAGAATGTGTTGCACATTTCGGACATCAAGAAGAATCTAGTTTCCTGATCGCTCTTCAGCAATAATGGCTTTAAGTTAGTCTTTGTTTCTAACAAGTTTGTTCTTACCAAGAATGATGTTTATGTAGGAAAATGATACTTCACTGAGGGCCTTTTCAAATTCAATGTAATAATTGTCAGTCAACAAAATGCTATTAATAATAATAAAGCCACATCTTCATAAAATGTATGATATGGTAGGATGGGGCATGTTAATTATGTTATAATGCGAAAATTAATTAATATGTACCTTATACCTAGATTTACAATTGATAACCAATATAAATATAAACATATGTTGAAAAAAAAATAGAATATCATTTCATATGAAGTTCTGAACCTTTGAAACTTGTTCACACCGATGTGTGTGATATAAATATTATACAATCAAGAGGCGGTAAAAAATACTTTGTTACTTTTATTGATGATAGCACAAGATTATATTATGCGTATTTGTTGATGAGCAAAGATGAAACTAATGAGAGCTTTATACACTACAAAAACAAAGTTGAAAATCAATTTGGAAAGAAAAACAAAAGAATCAGAAGTGATATAGGGTGAATATGTATCACCATTCGGTGAATATAATTCCATTCATGGAATTAATCATGAAACTACTGTTCCTTATTCACCTCAACAAAACGGATTGCAGATCGCAAAATCCAAATGTTGAAGGAAATGATGAATGTCATGTTGACAAGCTCTAGTTTACCCCGGAACTTATGAGGGGAAGTCTTGCTTTCCGGCAACTACGTTCTTCACAAGCTACCTCACTAAAGGTTGGACCAGACAACATATGAGTTGTGGAAAGGTCACACACCTTCTTACAAATACCTGAAAGTGTGAGGGTGTCTCACCAAAGTGATGATACTTAAATCTAAGAAGGTTAAAATATGACAAAAAAATATTGACTGTATATTCATTGGATATGCTCACAACAGTAGCGTGTATCGATTATTGGTACATAAATATGAGATTCCTGACATCAATCCAAATATGATAATTGAGTCAAGGAATGCATCATTTTTTGAAGAGATATTTTCTTGTAATGAAAAATAATGAACGAAGTCTCTCAAAAGAACCATTGAAACTGTTACAAGTAGTGATCAAGTTAACCAAGAATCAAATAAACACGAAAATATTGAGGAAAATGAACTTAGACATAGAAAGAGAGTAAAAACTTCTGAGTCATTTGGACCTGATTTTCTAACATACCTGTTAAAAAATGAGTCTTAAAACTATAGAAAAGTGATGTCTTCTCTAGAAGCTCATTTGTGGAAAGAGACTATAAATAGTGAGATTGATTTAATTCTATAAAACAATACTTGAGAGTTGGTTGATCTTCCTACAGGTTGTAAGCTGCTAGGCTGTAAATGGATTTTCAAACGAAAGATGAAGCCAGATGGATCGATAGATAAATACATTGCAAGACTTGTCATAAAAGGTTATAAATAAAAAAATTACTTGATTAATTTGATGCATATTCACCAGTGATTTATATCACTTAAATAAGAATGCTTGTAACCATGACAGCTATATTTGGTCTTAAAATACATCAAATAGATATAAATACAATATTATTAAATGGTGAATTGGATAATGAGATTTACATGGAACAACCAAAAAGTTCTCAATGTTCCTGGATAAGAACACAAGGTGTGAAAACTTATAAATCCTTGTACGAATTAAAACAATCACCTAAATAATGGCATGGAAAATTTAACAAGTAGATGTTGTCAAGTAGATTCCAAATCAATAAGTGTGATAAGTTTGTGTATACCAAATCAACTCAAAAATGATATGTCATTGTGTGTCTTTTTATAGACAATATGCTGATAATTGGTAGTAATCATGTTATGATTCAGTCTACCAATAACACTTTGACCATCAAATTTGACATGAAAGATTTAGGAATAGCTGATGTGATTTCAAGAATTAAAATTTCCAAAACATCAGTGGGATACATATTATCTCAAGATTATTGAGTTGATAAAATACTTAAGAAATATAACAAAGGAGATCTAAACGTAGCTAGAACTTCTATGAATCTAACTCTTCATTTATCAAAGAATACTGGTTTGAGCGTATCACAATTAGATTATTCAAGAATCATTGAAAGTATAATGTATCTCACGAATTGCACGAGACTAAATATCACTCAAGCCGTAAACAAGCTTAGCAGATATACGAGTAATCCAGGACATACCCACTGGAAAGCCATAGTAAGAGTTTTGAGGTATCTAAGAGAAACTTCAAAATATGGTCTTCATTATACAATATATCTTATTGTTATATAAGGGTATAATTGTGGATGTTGGTTTTTGCCCGAGGTCCACAATCGAGAATTTGTAGGTTGGGGGCACTAGCGATCCAGCAAAACAAAAGTAGAGTGGGCGAGAGTACTGCCTACCGGTGTGGTGGGTGCCGTAGGCACTCCGACGCTCAAGTAAGTAGTGAAGACGAGCTGTAAATAATGGAAGAACAAGGTTGGAAGTTACCTTGACTTCTGTTGACTGCCGTGAGGCCGGTGGCTGGTGTTTCGGGAGTGAGAAGCTTAGAGAGCTCAATTATGAGAGCTAAGATTTCAATCAATATGCTTAAGCTTGAATGCCTTGTACTTCAAGTTATGCCTCTATATATAGGTTGATAGGTATTACCTTTATAGTTGACATAGTTCTGTATTTATTGAGTTGGGACCTATAACGTGTTTGATGTTTCTGCTTTCAGTGGGGGAGAATATTTGCATGTGGAGTTGGTATTTCTGTTAGGAAAAGAGGGTTACAACAGTTGAGAGATTAAGGGGGAAACATGAGGCTTGTCTTGAGCCTTACTTTATGTTAGGGATATGTCATATACCCAACTTGTGGATGGGCTATATGTACATGTATTTGTAATATTTTCATTAATTAATAAAATGGCAATCTTTATTATACGTGTCTTACATAACTTATATGAATCATCAACACTGTAATAAAGCCCTTGGAGTAATAAGACGATGGCTTCCACGCCTTATGAGAATCATTACTCTTAAATGTTCAGAGTCATAGTTTTGTGAATAATCTGGGCGTTCACAAAGCGGAGAGACTAGCATGATGATATGATCCGCCCTTAAGTGGGGTAGCCGATCTCATAGGCTACTAGCGGAAATCCGTCTGCTTGGTGTATCACATGGATGCATGAGTTTCTCGTGTCCATCGAACTGACCGCCAAAAGTTTTCATATAGAGTGTTTATCCCATGTGTCTGTGAGAACTTTCATGTATCGATTATATGACTAGTCTTTAGACTTGAGGTCTTTACAATCTTATGTGTGGATCAAATAACTTTGACATTCTCCTTCCCCGGTTCAAAAGATCCGGTCATAAGGGTATGATTGGGTCATTTGTTGAAACACATGAAGTTTGTAAAGATACAACAGAAAATCGCCACTCTATCGGATAATATTTTCTTATAATAGTAGTATTCCAGTTCGCGGGTTGATATGTGTGATCAGTGCTTGAGATTGTGGCCACAGCGGAAGAATCATGTGAGATTCTTGGATTAGCACGATTCATGACACTATCAACATCATACATTTGACCATATGGGTAGACATTTTCCGTACTCTAGGTCAATAAGTGGGGATACAGTGAGGCGAGAGACCATATCATATGTAAATCGCATACATAATGGGTATATATATCTTTCCTTCTCATTTGGGGGCCTTGGCATGTTGCTAGATGTCAACATTGGTCATTGAAATCGAACGACCATCTGATCGGAGGATAATTTATGTTCGATTAGATTATCATGATTCATTTCATGTCCAACTTGAGGGGAACCCAAAAGGTAACACACAACAAAGTCGAAATCAATGGTTAACAATGCACAATACATATATTAACAGTATATATGATTGCTGTAGGAATTGTTCATAAATGGTTCAATGTGTTTAATTATTGAACATATCATTTATGAGGTTCCATAGTGGCTTAGGGATTGGTGAATGACGATAGGGGCACTTTGGGAATTGGAATAAATATATTTTTAAAAAAATTACTATTCACGTGAATAGTAACGCGTGAATAGTACCACATGAATAGTAAAAAATTTATTTATTTTTGTTATTTGTTTTGAATTCCAATTCGGCCCAAACTCTTATTAGGGTTTTATAATCTCATTAAACCACTAAATTAAGATCCAATGGCTAAGATTAAATTGGCTTTTATCCCACATCGGATTCTGAATTAATTTTGTTGTCTTTGGAGCACTATATAAACCCAAAGAATTCTTCACAAATTTTTACACCAAACCTTTCATAACTTGGGTTTATATAAGTGAGCAACTCTAAAGTTTAAGAGTAGGCCACTGATTTTGAGGATCCTTAAGTCTAATTGACTAGAGGAACCTCGAGTTAAAAATTTTGAGGTATTTGCCTAGGCTAGCACCAAGGGCAAAATACCCGTGCACTCAAGGCGTAGTCTTGCCATTGAGTTTTGGCTTTGGTGTGTGCTTATTTGGAGGCCACACACTTGGGTAGCTCTTTGGAACGTGGAATAGCTTGCTGAGTTCGAGAAAAGCTTGTAGATTGGAGGGAGGACTGGAGGAGTCTTCGGTTCAAGTAAGTCTTTTTCTTTCTTTATTTTAATTAGAGTTCTTATGATAGTTAGCATGTTTAGGTTTATGTTCTTTGCATGTTTTATGAGTTTTATGCTTAGAATATATAGTAACATGCCTAGACTTGTAGAATAATCAAAACAAATGGGTCTTGGGCAATGGGAAAGCGGCATCATAATTATTTATTTTTCCGCTGCCACTCGCTGCCGCTTCCCAACACTTCATCCACAGATCTGAAGTGAAAGGACGATTTTACCTTTGGGCCTAAATTTTTCCCGTATAGTTTGTCCCCTACTCTCTAAGTCAAAGAGTCCATGGCTTGGAGAGTATTTCAACGAGTATGTCGTTTGGGGTCGGCGTAGGCGTACCTGAGCATTGATGTCATTTGGATGCGTCAGAGCTCATACTATGTTGATGGAGCCAAATCAACATCAGGAATGATCCTCAATCGACTAGACATGGACTTTGATGTTGCTTGGACCTGTCAAAGTCATACCACATTGGTGGAGCTAAGTAAATATCTATGATGATCCTCGGTTAACCCGACCTGGGCGTTGATATTGTTTGGACCTGTTAAAGGTTAATAGCATGTTAACAAAACTAAGAAAATGTCAAGAAAGAACCTCAGTCGACAAGATAAAGATTGTGCTAATCTCCAACTAACTGGTCTTGAGGAGGACCTAGGGGGAGTCTTCTATGTCGTCTGGACCAAGTGAATGTCAGGTCTTGAACTTGACTCTACATGAGCCATGTGGAATGTTCCCAGTCGACTAAACCAGTTGAAGGTCAAGATAATCCCCATACTACGGGTCAAAGGACCAGGGGAGTCTTCAATTTCGTCTGGACCAGATGAAGGCCAGGTCTTCAATATGACTCTACATGAGCCATGGGGAATGTTCCCAGTCGACTGAACCAATGAAGGTCAGGATAATCCTCATACTACGGGTCAAAGGACCAGGGAAGTCTTCAATTTCGTGTGGACCAGATGAAGGCCAGGTCTTCAACATGACTCTACATGAGCCATGGGGAATGTTCCTAGTCGATTGAACCAGATGAAGTTCAGGATAATCCCTATACTACCGGTCAAAGAACCAGGGGAGTCTTCAATTTTTTCTAGACCAGATAGATGCCAGGTCTTGAACTTGACTCAACATGAGCCAAGGCGAATGTTCCCAGTCGACTGAACCAGATGAAGGTCAGGATAATCCCCATACTACAGGTCAAAGGACCAGAGGAGTCTTCAATTTTGTCTGGACATGATGAAGGCCATGTTTTCAACTTGACTCTACATGAGGCATGGGGAATGTCCTCAGTCGATTGAACCAGATGAAGGTCCAGGTGAAGGTCCAAGAGTGTCTCCGGTCAACTGCGCCCAATGAATGTCTATAAGAGACTACACACTACTGGACCTGATGAAGGTCCAAAAGAGTCTTTACTCTACTAGAGCTGATGGAGTTCCAAGAGAGTTTTCACTCCACCAGACATGATGAAGATCCATGAGGCTCTTCACTTCTTATTCCACTAGACCTGATGAATGTCTATAAGGGTCTTCACTTCCCAACAATGGTATCAGCGCGCCGTTTTTGTTTTGATTAGTTCGCACTCATTTGAACTCTAAATTGGGTGTTTAAAAGCTCATTGGAAAGATAACACCCTGAACTTAATTTTAGGCATAATTTTTGCATGATGTGGTTAAGATTTGAATTGTGAAATTGCATTTAAAGTTCACGCGTCTGCAGAAAAACGTGAATAGTAAATTTATTTGAATAAAATAAAATACAATATCATAATTAAATATTAATCAAAGTTATTTAATGCCTAAAATATTTCCAACATATTAAAACTCATATGGTTGATAATTCTATGTATGATTAGAATTGGCATGATTATTTTAGGGTGCAAGCATCTAGAGACTTTCTAAGAAATAGAGAGTGTATTGCTTATCCCTTATCTAAGTAATTATTCCGTGATGAACTTAGAGATTTATTACCTTTAAGGCTAATAAATATAAATCACTTGTTTATAATAAAATACATTATAAAAGGATACAAGTGGGGTTGGACCAAGGCGTTAATAAAACTTTCCAAACTAAAATTAATTTAACCAAATGTATTATTAGAGTTAGATAATGATTTGGTGTCTTCTTTCACTCACTACCTTTTTATAGCCAAAAGGAAAAGCTGTGAAGACATCTAGATAATCAATTACTCAAAGCTTACCTTAAAGCATATTTAAAGTGTTGGACTAATTTGGAGGATCTATTGTTTATTCCTATCAACAATGCGATAAGAGCCTAAGACGTAAGGGTATTTAAGAGAGTTCGCTCCACCCTCCCTTTGGGGAATTTTCAATGGAGGAATCCATGTGACAATTATTCACTTAAACTTGCTAAAATCCTAAATAATAATTTAAGTCTAAAATTTGCCTCCCATTGTAAAGTATAGACCCAAAGGGCTTAAACCGTATTGGTAGGACTAGGCTTTACCAGACTGACCAATACCAATTTATCCCTAAATCGTACTATTGACAATGGTTTGACTTTTCTGAGTCATAAGACGCAGCGACCCTTAGGCGTGGTCTTATAACTTAGTGGCAAAGATTGGGTGTCCACAAGGACTAGTATAAGCTATGACATGTTTGATTGCCCAACCCAATGATCAATGAATTGTGATTTATATCATAAATTTGTTGGGAACCTACCTAATTATCTTATTTTATAACGATCGGCCCTAGCCGGAGTTATGAAATGATGATAATGGGATCCTTGCCCACAAGAAATCCATCATATTGGGGTTGATGTGATTTTCTTAAAATTTTAAATTAATTGAGTGAGAGCAAATTCATAATATTAAAAGCCCATGTGTAGGACACATAAATCGGCGACGCTGTTCTAGGCTCAAGACCTAGTTGGGAAGTACGAAATAACATGGAGTCGCCACTCGGTGTGAACCGGGACAAAGATTTAAGGCCGCACTCACCCCTCGCAAGGGAAGACCTCAAACCGTTGGGTTCAGAATGGTCCCTTACTTATGTCACTTGTGATGATATGATTTGTGCAATAAACTAACCGAATCTACTCAACATATATGCTCAAGGGTAACCTATGTCTAATATGCATTTATCAAAATAACTCATAATCTAAGTTTGCATGCTTGGAAAGTAAGTCATTAAACGGTAAACACACAATAGCACACAACGAGCATGTTGAACCATTGAACTAAAATAAACAAATAACCATTTAAACATAAACATAAACTAAACAAAATATCATGCGTAAAAATAACATAATCATGCTTGAATGATAAATAAATAATCTACTAACTACATCATGCTCAAATACAAGTTTGGATGAAACGAAATATGTGTCTCTTAAGTGGTACGTGGCGTTGTATCCCGAGTACAAACCTCACTACCGTCCAGTCGGATTCGGCTACGGAATTTACGTTCGGGTTTCCATCCTATATACCACAAAAGGGAACACATATTCCGCTCATCCAACAATCACATCATGTTTCAAACGACTCTCATGCGATAATATTTTAAAATAAACAAAATAAACGAAGGATAAAAAGGTAAAAAGGTGCCCTCAGGTCTAACCTATTTTTTCGTCTCGCGAAAGGGCGTTACACGTCCGTTGGAAGGGTGAATGATCCGCAACTCTTTTGGTTCACTAACTCAACGTCTTTCCTCGTTGTTTTGCTGCTCGGGCTGCTGTTTTTACTCCATTTCGCTGTTGTTTTGCTGCTGCGTTTCAGGTCAATGTTTTAGTAATTTAGGCTACTGTTTTTGTGGTTTTTTTGGACTGGTTTGGGCTGTTTTTTAGGTGCAGTTTTGGGTTAATCCGGGGACTGTTTTGGGGAGTTTCGGGGACTGTTTTTGGGTTGCTTCGGGGACTATTTTAGGCTGTGTCTTGCAGGGGCTGTTGCTGTGTTTTTGTCGGTCAATTTGGTGTAGTTTTGTGGAGGCAGTTGCAAGGTTGTGTTTCAGTGGCAGTTTGTGGCCTGAGTGAAGGCTGATTTTGTTAAGGGGTGCATGAAGGGCTGCTTTGGGTTTGAAAGATAGTGGACGTGAATGTCTGCAGAGGGGCTACGTTAGGGTGTGCAATGGCGTGAATGTAATGGTCTATTGTGGCGTGAAGGGCTGCTGTGAGTGGTGTACAATGGCGTGAATGTAGTGGGCAGGTAGTGCGCAGATACTTGTTGGCTGTTGGCGTTTGTTGAGGGCATGGGTATAGTGGGGTAATGCGCATGGAAGGGCAATGGATTAGGCTGAGTTGCGTGTGAGGCTTGTGGCGTTTGTTGAGGGCTGGACTTGTGCGTAGATGTTGTGACGAGGGTAGGTCAGGGGGGAAAGCCAGGTAACGTGGCTGGCAGGTGGTGTATTGAAGCAGTGGGGACGTGTAGCTATATGGACGTGAGTTGCTAGTGGAGCGTTGTTTGAGTGAATATGGCTTACATGATGCGCTTGTTTGCGTGGCTAAACTGGGCTGATGTGTTCAGGCTGTGAAGTGAATTGGCTGAGTGGAGGGCAGTTGTCTTGTTTGGTCGATGTGGGAGTCGGTGAGGGTTTACTGTGTCTCGGCTGTGTGTGAATTGGCTATGAGGGAATGGGCAGTGTTTTGTGAGTGGACAGGCGCTGTTTTAAGAGTACGTGTGAGCTGTGTCGGTTGGCCGTGAGTGGAGTTTAGTGGGCAATCAGTGCGTGTGCCATTGGTGCATGGAGTGTGGGTGGCTGGGAGTTTAAAAAGGCGTGAATAAATGGCTTACGTGAGGGGGCTCTTGATGTGTCTTTAATTTGGATTTTGTGAAGGGTTTTTCACGTTAAAGGTAGGGGCAGATTTGTGGCGTATGTGGTTAGTTTTGTGAGGGTGAGTTGCCAAGGTGCTTTGTGGCAGGCTAGGCGTGGAGTGTGGCGCTAATGTGAAGACGTTGATGGCTCACGCTGTTATTGTTTTTGTATCGTTGTTTGCCATGAGTGAAGGTCGTGAAGCCTGGGGTTTTGGAGAGTGAATGAGAGGCTGTGTCTAGGGTTTATGGGTTGCCAGTCGTGGTTTAGAGAGAGAGTTCCTTAGGGTTCGTTGTTTACTCGTTCATCGTGTTTGGGGGAAGGGCTAGTCTGTTATAGTTTCTGCTGTTTGCGTCTGGTTTAGGGTTGCAGTCTGCTTGAGGGTTTCGAGAGGCTTAGGGAGGCATAAAGCTAGGGTTTTGTGTATTTTTTGTTGGTTGAATCGACAGTGGGGTGTGGGTTCAGAGAGAGAGGAAGCTACATGAAGAAGGAAAAGAGGGGAGGCGTGAGCAGTTTGTATTGCCGAGAGAGAGATCAGAGGGTGGAGAGAGATCAGAGGGCTGTTAGGGTTTCATTATTTGGTGAGGCCGTGAGAGAGGAGAGGGGCGTCAGGAGAGAGAGGGTTGATCAGAGATCCAGGAGAGTTGTTTATTTTAGGGTTTTTGTTACATACAGAGAGGGAGAGAGAGATGGAGGCCGGCTGTGGGTTAGGGTTTTGCTTATTGTTGGCTGTCTGAGAGTTTAAGAGATGATGAGGCTTGGGTTTTATTATTTTTTTGTTTGTGGCCGTCGGGATCCAGAGGAATAGGGTTGGTTTATTTCATATTTTATAGTAGGGTATTAGGGTTAGGGTTGTGCATGAGTTTGAAAAGGAAACAAATCAATTAGACATGTGTGTATTTTAATTTTAATTATTTAAGGCAAGAAATTATTTAAATTAGGTGAGTGATTTTTTTAATTTTGAAATTTAATTTAATTAGATTTAGTTTAATTTAATTTGTGAATTTAATTTAATTGGTTATAATTGGATTGGACTTTAATTTGATTTAGTTTAAATGGATTTTAATTTGTGTTTTAAATATTTTTTAATTATTTTTGGATTGGGCTTGGTGTGTTTTAAAATATAGGTCCAATAAGCGAACCCGAAGCGAAACAAGCGAGTTAAATCCATCAAAAATACCAATTTCCAACTTTACCCTTCCAACGTCCGTTTCCCGCGGCTTTCACAACTAAAGAGGTAATGTCTCCATACGAGACTCATCATCGGGACTTATATGCAAAAATGCAGTGCCTACAGTCGCCCCCACTTTGATGGGACTTGTGTAATGTGTAACAGTGACAATCCTATCAAAGTTATGCAATGCATTTTCACTTACCTGGCTCGCCAGCTGCCACCTGACTTTTCTGCTGTCTCGAACTGAGTTGATGATTCAGTGGACCTCGATCCTGGGACGCATCCCAATAGCTGCAACCGACAACGGGGGCCTCGACCCTAGGACGCATCCCAATACCGCTGAGAAAAGGTGGGCCTCGACCCTGGGACGAATCCCGAAACTGATGATGTAGTGGGCACCTCGACCCGGAACTACAACCGACAATGGGGGCACCTCGACCCTGGGCACCTCGACCCAACACCGCTGACAATAGGGACCTCGAACTGATGATGTAGTGGGCACCTCGACCCGGAACTACAACCGACAACGGGGGCACCTCAACCCTGGGCATATCGACACAACACCGCTGACAATATGGACCTCGCCCTCGAACTGATGATGTAGTGGGTCCTCGACCCTGGGACGCATCCCTGAACTACAACTGATGATTCAGTGGGCCCTCGACCCTGGGACGCATCTCGAAACTGCAACCGACAATGGGGGCACCTCGACCCTGGGCACATCGACCCAATACCGCTGAAAAAGTGGGTCTCGCCCATAATCTGATGATGTAGTGGGTCATCGACCCTAGGACGCATCCCGGAACTACAACCGACAACGGGGGCACCTCCACCCAACACCGCTGACAATAGGGACCTCGCCCTCGAACTGATGATGTAGTGGGCACCTCGACCCTGGGCACCTCGACCCGGAACTACAACCGACAACGGGGGCACCTCGACCCAACACCGCTGACAAAAGTGGGCCTCGCCCATAAGTTGATGATGTAGTGGGTCCCCGACCCTGGGACGCATCCCGGAACTACAACTGATGATGCAGTGGGCCCTCGACCCTGGGACGCATCCCGAAACTGTAACCGACAACGGGGGCACCTCGACCCTGGGCACCTCGACCCAATACCGCTGACAAAGTGGGCCTCGCCCATAAGCTGATGATGTAGTGGGTCATCGACCCTGGGCATATCGACCCAACACCGCTGAAAATAGGGACCTCACCCTCGAACTGATGATGTAGTGGGTCCTCGACCCTGGGACGCATCCCTGAACTACAACTGATGATGTAGTGGGCCCTCGACCCTGGGACGCATCCCGAAACTGCAACCGACAACGGGGGCACCTCGACCTTGGGCACCTCGACCCAATACCACTGACAAAGTGGGCTCGCCCATAAGCTGATGATGTAGTGGGTCCTCGACCCTGAACTGGTACTGATGCGGGCCTCGCCCTCAACTGATACTGATGTGGGCCTCGCCCCAAACTGATACTGGTGTGGGCCTCGCCCCAGAGTGATACTGATGTGCGCCTCGCCCCCAGACTGATACTGATGTGGGCCTCGCCCCCAGACTGATACTGATGTGGGCCTCGCCCCCAGACTGAAACTGATGTGGGCCTCGCCCTCAGACTGAACCTGATATGGGCCTCGCCCCAAACTGATATGGGCCTCGCCCCAAACTGATATTAATGTGGGCCTCGCCTCAAACTGATGTGGGCCTCGCCTCAAACTGATGTGGGCCTCGCCCTTGGACTGATACTGACGTGGGTTTCTCCCCCAAGCTGATACTGATGTTGATATGGGCCTCGACCCTGAGACTCATCCCCAAAACTAATACTAACGTGGGCCTCGACCCTGGGACTCATCCCCAAAACTGATACTGATGATGCGGGCTTCAACTCTGGGACTCATCCCCAAAACTTATGTTGAAGTGGGCCTCGACCCTGGGACTCATCCCCAAGCTGAAACTGATGTGGGCCTCGACCCATGCTCCATCCTCAAACTGATACTAATGTGGGCCTCGCCCCAAGCTGAAACTAATGTGGGCCTCGCCCCAATCTGATGCTGATGTGGGCCTCGCCCCCAGATTGACACTGATGTGAGCCTCGCCCCAAACTGATACTAATGTGGGCCTCGCCCCAAACTGATACTAATGTGGGCCTCGCCTCAAACTGATATTGACGTGGGGCTCGCCCCAAATTGATGTGGGCCTCGCCTCAAACTGATACTGATGTGGGCCTCGCCCTGGGACTCATCCCCAAAACTGATACTGATGTGGGCCTCAGCCTTGGGACTCATCCCCAAAACTGATGCTGATGTGGGCCTCGGCCCTGAACTGATGTGGGCTTTGCCCTCCAGACTGATGCTGATTCATTTATGAAACTGATGATATTATATTATTGTTGCTTCTGATTGGCTTGCATTTGCCGCTTTCTCTTTTTCTTCTTTGAAACCTGTGAATAAAAACAAGACAAAGATTGTGTGTATATGATGTGTATGCATGCATGCATGAATGTGTTTCCTATTCCGATGGGTTATGTCTTCTTTGTGCCCTTCGGCACCCTTTGTCTACAGATGTCTTCGGTTACCCCCTGGGCCTGCTTATGGTTTCTTTCTGTCAATTCTCTTCTGGTGATTGCTCATTTTTTCTTTTGTCTCATAGCTCAAGTTTCCATTACGTCCCTCATTCGTGAGGTGGTAGACTAGTCGCCCCTAGTATTGATTTATCTTTCTGCTCTCCGCTGTTTGCACTTGGTCAAGATGAACCACATGGTGGGGCCTTCCATATCATCATACTATATTACATGCTACGAAATAGTCCCAATAGTTATACATATCATTGTCCTCAAGGAATGCTCAGTAATGAAACCAGAGATCTTTCAAAACACCCAATGCAACTCAAACCCAAGTATTTGAATAAATGATCTATGCCAGTCTCAAAGTGTGTGTGTGCAAAGAATCTTTCACAGCTTGATCCTTAAGCAAGCCAACTCAATGATTTCGTTTCAAAAATCGGGATCGGTGGGTCAAACCAACCTAGATGTCTCAATTATGTTCTGCAATTGCTTTTTCGTGGTCAATATGGTATGGTTTTATCTTTCTTTTCCTTTGTCTCTCATTTTTTCTCTTTTCATTTTGAACATCTTCTTCTTTTTTTTCATTTTCTTTCCCTTTTTTTTTAACACACCTACCCTTTAAGGTAGCATTTCTCCTCATGGTGGTCCTAATACTCGCCCATGGGTAGCTTCACGCTTATCGGTTATAGGCGGTTTATTTTTTTCAGAGACTTTTCTTTTATTTTCAACCATACCACACATCATAACACAATCAAGTCAGGATAGACATCTAAGCAAACGGTCATTCACCGACCTACAATTTTTTTCAACTAGTCATCTTGCCAACTACTTAGGTTTTCACCGCTAAGAACCTATAGTGAGGTACTTACGAGTCTAGCATAGATCAACAATTCAAAGCATCAGATAAAAGCACATCAAGAGTTTATCGTTTCTAAGATTTCATCCTAAAGAAAACGATTTCATCATCAGACTTATGCCTAACTATTAAGGACTAAACAATCCTTTTTTTTTTGAAGGCCCCCCAATGGTCTTTCTATCCTTGCCGTAAGGTTTTCTGTTTCTCGATTTCATTTTCCCCGCTATCCATGTTTGCTAAACTCCTCTTGACAAACCCCTTTTTTTTTCTTCTCTAACCCAACAGATATCTATGATGGCTTTTAAGACACGGGGTTAACATGATGCGTGTATGCATGAGATGCATGAGATACGTGCAATGTATGTAATATATAAGCCCGTTTAAGAATTTTCACACTAGTTGGCCCATTATCATTTTAAAGTATTCAATCATACTATTGCGCGGTGCAAACTTGTACCAGTTGAAAAGGCACAACAGGTTTACACTTTGCGATAACATGGCTAAACAACTTCAAATGATAAGAGGCCCAAACATAAAATGGCCCACCGACATTTTAGAAGCTTTTGGCCCAACTGTCAAAGGACACGAACTCGTCCCAGTTTAAATGGCCCAGGAAGTTCACATCTTTTGAAAAAAGGTCCACTTGGATCCAAATGACGACGGTCCAAAACATCAACATAAAAAAATAATAATTTCTACTAGTTCTACGTCTAAGGTTCACATGTGGGTTTACAGGAGTGCGGACAAAGGCTCTCGCTGAAAATGCCTTTAACTAAACCCCTTCAACCCACTGCAGACACGGTTAATTAAAGCACAAATCCAAACATTACAAGACATTATTTCGGGGCCAATTCTCTATCCCCAGTGGAGTCGCCAGACTGTAGGACACAGAAATCGGCGACGCTGTTCTAGGCTCAAGACCTAGTTGGGAAGTACGAAATAACATGGAGTCGCCACCCAGTGTGAACCAGGACAAAGATTTAAGGCCGCACTCACCCCTCGCAAGGGAAGACCTCAAACCGTTGGGCTCAGAATGGTCCCTTACTTATGTCACTTGTGATGATATGATTTGTGCAATAAACTAACCGAATCTACTCAACATATATGCTCAAGCGTAACCTATGTCTAATATGCATTTATCAAAATAACTCCTAATCTAAGTTTGCATGCTTGGAAAGTAAGTCATTAAACGGTAAACACACAATAGCACACAACGAGCATGTTGAACCATTGAACTAAAATAAACAAATAACCATTTAAACATAAACATAAACTAAACAAAATATCATGCGTAAAAATAACATAATCATGCTTGAATGATAAATAAATAATCTACTAACTACATCATGCTCAAATACAAGTTTGGATGAAACGAAATATGTGTCTCTTAAGTGGTACGTGGCGTTGTATCCCGAGTACAAACCGCACTACCGTCCAGTCGGATTCGGCTACGGAATTTACGTTCGGGTTTCCATCCTAATACCACAAAAGGGAACACATATTCTGCTCATCCAACAATCACATCATGCTTCAAACGACTCTCATGTGATAATATTTTAAAATAAACAAAATAAACGAAGGATAAAAAGGTAAAAAGGTGCCCTCAGGTCTAACCTCTTTTGTCGTCTCGCGAAAGGGCGTTACACGTCTGTTGGAAGGGTGAATGATCTGCAACTCTTTTGGTTCACTAACTCAACGTCTTTCCTCGCTGTTTTGCTGCTCGGGCTGCTGTTTTTACTCCGTTTCGCTGCTGTTTTGCTGCTGCATTTCAGGTCACTGTTTTAGTAATTTAGGCTACTGTTTTTGTGGTTTTTTTGGACTGGTTTGGGCTGTTTTTTAGGTGCAGTTTTGGGTTAATCCGGGGACTATTTTGGGGAGTTTCGGGGACTGTTTTTGGGTTGCTTTGGGGACTATTTTAGGCTGTGTCTTGCAGGGGCTGTTGCTGTGTTTTTGTCGGTCAATTTGGTGTAGTTTTGTGGAGGCAGTTGCAAGGTTGTGTTTCAGTGGCAGTTTGTGGCCTGAGTGAAGGCTGATTTTGTCAAGGGGTGCATGAATGGCTGCTTTGGGTTTGAAAGATAGTGGACGTGACTGTCTGCAGAGGGGCTACGTTAGGGTGTGCAATGGCGTGAATGTAATGGTCTATTGTGGCGTGAAGGGCTGTTGTGAGTGGTGTGCAATGGCGTGAATGTAGTGGGCAGGTAGTGCGCAGATACTTGTTGGCTGTTGGCGTTTGTTGAGGGCGTGGGTGTAGTGGGGTAATGCGCGTGGAAGGGCAAAGGATTGGGCTGAGTTGCGTGTGAGGCTTGTGGCATTTGTTGAGGGCTGGACTTATGCGCATATGCTGTGACGAGGGCAGGTCATGGGGGAAAGCCAGTTAACGTGGCTGGCAGGTGGTGTATTGAAGCAGTGGGGACGTGTGGCTATATGGACGTGAGTTGCTAGTGGAGCGCTGTTTGAGTGAATATGGATTACGTGATGCGCTTGTTTGCGTGGCTAAACTGGGCTGATGTGTTCAGGCTGTGAAGTGAATTGGCTGAGTGGAGGGCAGTTGTCTTGTTTGGTGGATGTGGGAGTCGGTGAGGGTTTACTGTGTCTCGGCTGTGTGTGAATTGGCTATGAGGGAATGGGCAGTGTTTTGTGAGTGGGCAGACGCTGTTTTAAGGGTACGTGTGGGCTGTGTCGGTTGGCCGTGAGTGGAGTTTAGTGGGCAATCAGTGCGTGTGCCATTGGTGCATGGAGTGTGGGTGGCGGGAGTTTAAAAAGGCGTGAATAATGGCTTACGTGAGGGGGCTCTTGATGTGTCTTTAATTTGCTTTTGAGAAGGGTTTGTCACGTTGAAGGTAGGGGGAGAGATGTGGCGTATGTGGTTAGTTTTGTGAGGGTGAGTTGCCAAGGTGCTTTGTGGCAGGCTAGGCGTGGAGTGTGGCGCTAATGTGAAGACGTTGATGGTTCACGCTGTTATTGTTTTTGTATCGTTGTTTGCCATGAGTGAAGGTCGTGAAGCCTGGGGTTTTGGAGAGTGAAGGAGAGGCTGTGTCTAGGGTTTATGGGTTGCCAGTCGTGGTTTAGAGAGAGAGTTCCTTAGGGTTCGTTGTTTACTCGTTCATCATGTTTGGGGGAAGGGCTAGTCTGTTATAGTTTTTGTTGTTTGCGTCTGGTTTAGGGTTGCAGTCTGCTTGAGGGTTTCGAGAGGCTTAGGGAGGCATAAAGTTAGGGTTTTGTGTATTTTTTGTTGGTTTAATCGACAGTGGGGTGTGGGTTTAGAGAGAGAGGAAGCTACATGAAGAAGGAAAAGAGGGGAGGCGTGAGCAGTTTGTATTGCCGAGAGAGAGATCAGAGGGTGGAGAGAGATCAGAGGGCTGTTAGGGTTTCATTATTTGGTGAGGCCGTGAGAGAGAAGAGGGGCGTCAGGAGAGAGAGGGTTGATCAGAGATCCAGGAGAGTTGTTTTTCTTTTAGGGTTTTTGTTACATACAGAGAGGAGAGAGAGAGATGAAGGCCGGCTGTGGGTTAGGGTTTTGCTTATTGTTGCTGTCTGAGAGTTTAAGAGATGATGAGGCTTGGGTTTTATTATTTTTTTGTTTGTGGCCGTGGGGATCCAGAGGAATAGGGTTGGTTTATGTCATATTTTATAGTAGGGTATTAGGGTTAGGGTTGTGCATGGGTTTGAAAAGGAAACAAATCAATTAGACATGTGTGTATTTTAATTTTAATTATTTAAGGCAAGAAATTATTTAAATTAGGTGAGTGATTTTTTTAATTTTGAAATTTAATTTAATTAGATTTAGTTTAATTTAATTTGTGAATTTATTTTAATTGGTTATAATTGGATTGGACTTTAATTTGATTTAGTTTAAATGGATTTTAATTTGTATTTTAAAATATTTTTTAATTATTTTTGGATTGGGCTTGGTGTGTTTTAAAATAGAGGTCCAACAAGCGAACCCGAAGCGAACAAGGCGAGTTAAATCCATCAAAAATACCAATTTCCAACTTTACCCTTCCAACGTCCGTTTCCCGCGGCTTTTCACACTAAAGAGGTAGTGTCTCCATACGAGACAATCATCGGGACTTATATGCAAAAATGCAGTGCTACAACCATGTTATTATGAAACATTAATGAAAACATATTCCTAATTTAACTTTCTCTCTTAACAAGTGGGTTAAAATATCTCACAAACATTCAAATGGAAAACATAGTATCATTTCGTTCCATCCTTGATGAGCATAAGCTCAAAGGGGATAACTACAATGACTGATTTAGAAACCTTAAAATTGTCTTACGACAATAAAATATTTTCTATGTTCTTGAAAGAACATTTCCCCCTGAACCCGCAGAAGATGCTGACCAAAATACATTCGATGCTTGGAAGAAACACGTCGATGATGATGAGCAAGCAGTTTGCATAATGCTTGGCTCTATGTCGGACGAACTTCAGAAAGCTCACGAAGATATGGATGCTCAAACCATCATCTTTCACTTGAAGGAGTTGTATGCAACTTTCGTTCATACCGTGAGATTCCAAGTGTCATGTGCCTTATTCCAAACAAGGTATAATGAAGGATCTGCTAGTGGACATGTGCTTAAGATGATTGGCCACATTGAAAAATTGGCCAACCTCGGGTTCATCATAGATCATGAGATATGTCAGGATCTAATTCTTTAGTCCTTACCAAAAGAATTCTCTAACTTTATTATGCAGTTTCATCTGTCTGATAAAGAAGCTATTTTAGCAGAATTGCACAATCTGATAAAGTAAGCATAGAATGACTTGAAACCAGAGCTTAAGACCTATGTCATGCTTACGGGTACGGACCTGAAGCCACGAGGCCCAAAGAAAAATAAGGGCAATGCCAAGGCTCCAGATCACCTAAAGCCCAATGGTAAGGTGGAGAAGAAAAAAGGAAAGGAGAAATGTTTCTTTTGTGGAAAGAAGGGTCATTGGAAGAAAGACTGCAGATCCTTGAAAGCCAAGGAAGTTAGGGAAGCCCAAGAGGCCAAGAAGCCCAATGTTTGAACTATATTCTCAAAATTTTGAACCTTCTACTTGGGTGCTTGACACCGGTTGTGGGACTCACTTTTGTAACAATGTGTAGGGCCTGAGAAACAGTAGGAGACTCCGTCATGGGGAGGTTGACTTACGCATGGGTAATTGAGCAAAACTGGCTGTATTGTGCGTGGGGACTTATTCATTAGTTTTGCCGAATGGTTTTGTTTTAGACTTAGAAGATTGTGTTTATGTACCTTCTCTAGTAAAGAACATCATTTCAATTTCTTCTTTATGTAATAAAGGCTTTTCATGCCTAATAAGTTGTAATGAATGTTCTACTTATTTCAATGAAATAAAATATGGAGATGGTATTTTGAATAATGGTATCTATGTCTTACAAACTAACAAAGAATGTTCAACCTCTAATATACACAACGTTAACTCGAATAATCTCAATGAATCACTTCTATGGCACAGTCGCGTAGGTCATATCAATGAAACAAGATTAACTAAGCTACATAAGGATGGGTATATCAGACCCTTCAAATATGAACCTTATGTAACTTGTGAGTCTTGTTTACTTGGTAAAATGACCAAATTACCTTTCAAAGGTAAAGGACAGCGTGCAACAGAGACATTATAACTCATACATTCTGATGTATGCAGACCAATGTCAGTCACCGCTAGAGGTGGATTCTCCTACTTCATTACCTTTATCGATGATCACTCGCGATATGGGTATGTGTACCTTATGCGGTACAAATCTGAAGCCTTTGAGAAATTCAAAGACTTCAAAGCTGAAGTAGAAAACCAGCTTAATAAAAGTATTAAGTCACTAAGGTCTGACCGAGGTGATGAATACTTAAGCAACGAATTTCAAGATTACTTGAGAGAAAATGGCATTGTTTCCCAGTGGACTCCTCCGGGAACTCCACAACATAATAGGGTCTCTGAAAGGAGAAATCGGACATTATTAGATATGGTCCGATCAATGATGCCAGACACGGATCTACCTCTTTCATTTTGGGGTCTTGCTTTAGAAACTGCAACACTACTACTAAACCAAGTTCCTTCCAAGACTGTTAGTCAAACACCATATGAGTTATGGTCTGGGAAACGTCCTAGTGTTAGTTATCTAAGAGTTTAGGGATGTGATGCATATGTCAAGCTCACACAAACTAACAAATTGGATGATAGGGCAATTAAATGTAAGTTTGTAGGATATGTCTTGAACTCAAGAGCATACGTGTTCTACGTCCCAAATGAACAAAGAAAATTTGTCTCACGAAATGCTAAATTTCTAGAGAACGAATTCCTTCTCAAGAAATATAATGGGAGTAGACTTGACCTCGATGAGGTACGAGAAGAATAAAATAACATAGAACTAAACCCCAGGCCCCTCAAAAGGGTAGTGACGAAACAACCACAAGGTTATGAACTCAGAAGGTCTGGTAGGGAAAGACATGAGCCTGAAAGATATGGTTTCCATATTGATGAGGAACATAATCAGGTCATTAATAATGACGATCCCACCAGTTATGACAAAGCAATGAATGACATTGATTTAGTCAAGTGGCTTAAGGTCATGAAATCTGAAATAGACTCTATGTATCAGAATCAAGTCTGGGACTTGGTAGATGCACCTGAAGGGATAAAACCTATAGGCTGCAAGTGGATTTACAAACGTAAAATTGATGCAGAAGGCAACATCCAAACCTATAAGGCTAGGTTGATGGCGAAAGGTTATAGACAAATCCAAGGAATTGACTATGAGGAAACCTTCTCGCCTGTTGAAATGATAAAGTCCATTCGAATTTTACTGGCACTAGCTGTACACTTTGATTATGAGATTTGGCAGATGGATGTCAAAACAGCTTTCCTTAATGGGAACCTCATAAAGGAAGTCTATATGACACAACCTGAGGGGTTTTGCATCTAAGGATGATCATAATAAAGTATGCAAGCTTAAACGATCCATTTATGGACTCAAACAAGCCTCAAGAAGTTGGAATATACGATTTGATGAGACAATCAAAGAATTTGACTTCATCAAAAATTTAGACGAGCCTTGTGTTTACAGGAAAAGTAGTGAGAGTGCTGTTGTATTTCTTGTATTATATGTCGATGACATATTAATCATCGGGAATGATATTCCCATGATGCAAGCCACCAAGCAATGGTTATCTCAGAATTTCTCCATGAAAGATTTGGGAGAAGCAGCCTACATCATCGGCATTAAGATCTATCGTGATAGATCTAATAGGTTGTTAGGACTTTCTCAATCTACGTACATAGATAAAGTGTTGAAAAGATTCAAAATGGAAGATTCCAAAAGAGGTAATTTATCTACTTTTCATGGAATCAAATTATCTAAGGAGTAATGTCCACACACTCTTTTAGATAGAGAGTGTATGAGTATGATCCATTATGCTTCAGCAATAGGATCGATCATATACGTCATGCTATGTACAAGACCTGATGTCTCTTATGCTCTTAGCATAACGAGCAGGTATCAGGAAAATCCTGGTGAGCAACACTGGGCAGCTGTCAAAATAATTCTCAAGTATCTGAGAAGAACTAAGGATGTGTTTTTGACATACGAAGATTGTTCTGAGATAAAATTCATTGGTTATTGTGATGCGAGCTTTCAAACCGACATGGATGACAGCAGATCGTAAACAGGATATCAGTTTACTTTGAATGGCGGTGCTTTCAGTTGGAAAAGCTCAAAACAGTCAACTACAACGGACTCCACCACTGAAGCCGAGTATATTGCAGCATCTGAGGCAGCTAAAGAAGCAGTCTGGATAAAGAAGTTCATCACGGAACTGGAAGTACTTCCTGCGATAAAGAATGGCATCATGATATACTGTGACAACACGGACGCCATTGCTCAATCAAAGGAACCAAGGTCCCACCAGAAATCCAAGCATGTACAAATTAACTATGTGACAAAAGAGATTACACTCTTATCATTTGTGATTAGATCACCTAGATATATAAATGATGAGAGGTCCCTATGATTTGTTCCTGGACAGAGAATGATATGAGACAGTATCAGTCCACGAAGGATAAATCATTAAATATCCCTAGTCAGAGTGTTATCGAGATTGGACATTGATAAATACGTAAAAGACTAGTATTACACTTGTGCACGTTTGTGAGGGCACAACGACATAGTTCTCATATATTTGGGTATAGGATACTCATGAAAGTGTAATAGGAGGTTGTGTTTTACCGACGGTACGGGAAATAGCTTCGCTCTGGATAGACCCCCACGGAATCCCATTGGTAGTATGACTATGTGTCTATGAGAGTCTGCAATCAGGGTAGGTGTATTTGGTCTTAACCTGAGACTTGCACCGCTAATGCTTACGACAATCAATATACTTTAGTTGAGGTCGTCCAGGGCTTTAACAGGTTCTGTGTACGCCAATGCTGGGTATATTGAGAATCGTAGAGTGTTGGGTGTGATGTTAAGACGGAAGTATCACTCCAGTCATATGGAGATGATGGTCACATAGGATACGGAACTTGTTCTCTTAAATGCTCGAGCTATCGGGATATTATGACAAGGTCATGTATATCCTATTATATAGACTAGTTGCCAGACATCCGATATGTGCTTCGTACGGGGCAGACACAATTCCAGCCCCAGGCCTTGCACGTGATCATCCGATGCTGGATCGAAATACGCAATACTACGGTATACTACGCTTGATATAGATCACATATTCCTATAAGGATATTTCTGGAGAATTGGGTAGGCATGGCGCTTTGCTAGAAGCCAACCTTGTCTTGTAAATCGGTACAAACGTAGTACGAGGTACTTACGTGTTCGGATAGTCCGACGACCGAATTTACTGCCAACATATCAGGGGATCTCATGGGTCACTTCCCGAAGATTCACCGATGATGTATGACTCGCACTTTATTAATCTGAGATTAATTAGAAGAAAGAGAAAATTAATCTGGGATTAATTACGGAGATATTTTATCTGGGATAAAATATTAATTAAAGAGAGAGAACGATTAATTCAGAATTAATCGATAAAATAATATATTCGATATATTATGCGAAATTGGATTTCGACGCGGAATTAAAATTAGATTTTAATTCGGGCGAACGTATTAATTTAGAATTAATTCGTTAGCGACGTGAATAGTTATTTTGCTAGGCGTAATCATTTAATTACGACGCAATGGAAAATTCGTTAATTTGGAATTAACGAACCCGAGCCCGGGATTATTTGCGAGCGCATTCGTATTTTGAATTCGAGTGCGGCACACAAGTCAAATCGAACGTCAAATCGCAAGTCACATCAAGCGTCCAATCATTAGTCACTTTGAGTGATGTGACAAGTTGTCACTTGATTTGATTGATTGATGTAGTAGTTGAAAAGCATTTATGCTTTTGCTTTTGACTTTTTGGAAAATTGAAAAAGTGGTATATGGCTTTATATTTTGGAAAATATAAAAGCATATTTTTCACTTTTTCTTTTTCACTCATCTCTCTCCACTCTCACGTTTTCTTGGAAACCATTTCCCTCTCTTTTTCTCTTCTTCCTCACACGGCTGGAGCCGATTCATCTCTCAAATTTTATGGTTGTTACCGAATTAAGGGAGAAGCAAGGAAAAAAAGAAGTGCTAGCACACACTTGGGTTATACAAAGGTGATAGGGAAACTAACACATGATCTTGGGACCTAATTAGAAACCAACAATGGTATCTATGAGCTTTGATCAAGCATGAAAAAGTTAGGGTTAAAATTTGGTAAACTCGATTTGAGCATGAATTGGTTGAATTGTTTGATTAAGTATGCTTAAATGAGGTTGAATTGATGTTGTGCATAATCAATTTCAAGAAATTTGGTTGGATCAAATTTTCCCCAAATTTTTGGGCATGGCCGAAAATTGAAACCCTTATGTCTTGGTGATTTTTTGTTTGTTTGATCATTGGATGACTTAAAACAATTGGGTAATGTTTTTTTGAAGTTCAATTGGATTGAATTTTGATTTGGACAAATTTTCCCTTTAAAAGTAGGCTTGGCCGAAAATCATGTGTTTTTGAAATTCATTGTGTTTTTTGATTTTGATTCATTGGATGAGTTGAATTGATTTGGGAAATGATGATTGTGGATTCAATTGGATTGAAACCGAATCGGATTGGAAAAACCCCTAATTGCCGAGACTTTAAGTATGTGAAACTGGGTTTGATTTTGATAAAAATGTGTTGGACATGTTTTGTTGTTAAAGTGCGTGGTTAATTAGGCTAATTGATGTTTTAGAAATATTAATTGGGTGGTTAATTGTGGATTACACTTAGGTTAATTAATTATGGAATTTGGAATTTTATAAGTTAATTAATTGGGCTTATTTTGGAAATTGGGCCTTAAAGATTGTAATTGGGCTTTTGGGCTTGGTTGTACCAAGTTAGGTTTAGGCCAATTTGGTTGGATCCAATTGGGCCCAAAACCGCATCCAAAAAGTCCAATTATGACTTAATGGACCTTAATTATTTAATTGGGCCTAATGGGCCAAAATTGATTTCTGGGCTTATGGGGTAAATCCCGGATTGGACTTTGGTTATCGGTTTGACCCGAGTTGACCAAAAGTCCAAGCTTTATAGAAATTAATCAAAAGCTCATTGGACTTTAATTAAATAAACATTAGATGTTAATCGGGCTTAGAGACCCGCAACGATTGAATTTGGAATTTAAATCGTAAAGGTTCGTTAGTAAAAGTATAATATTTAATTTGGAATTAAATAATGAATTAGAATTAAATGCGTATTAAATTGGATTTAATTATGTAGTTTAATTTAATTCAAGAATTCGTACTTTGAGTACTTATTCGCAAAACGAGTTTGACTCGAGCAAAATCAAATCGTTGTTTGAACATTGGATGATCACTAATTATCATATTAATTAATTGGATTAGATTGATTGATAACATGCTTGTATGAATACATGGTTGCGATGCATGAATAATGCATATCAGATGGATATTAGTCGGGTGGGACAATTTTGGAAATTGTAATAAATTTGACTTATTAATTGGACCTGCGTGTCCAGCCTTATCACCTCTATACTCTTTGTATTCTCTTCTCACATATTCCCCTCAATGTAAATGAGGTTTCTTTAGAAGTGTAGTGTAACGGGTAGAAGTAAATACATGTGCTAGCTTTGGAGAGAGAAAATGAGAGATTTGATCTAGGATCAATGTAAAGTATCCATCCGCATATCATTATTATTTTATTTCATATACGCTTTATTATGTATTTAGAATGCATGTTTAAGGGTGTATGATGATGAGACCTTAACAAAGATAATAAATTGGTTGCCAATTTGCACGCGAAAAACCTTCGCTTAATATTAAGCGTCTTTCCTTCCATTGAGTGATTCTCACTCAAGATCCGAGACGGCATTGGTTTGTTGGCCAAAGTCAAGGCCTTTGTCTGTCGAAGATGTGTTTGAATCACGAAGGCTTTGTTCCATATCGGTGTCATGTCCAAGTTGTGGTTTGTTGGCCAAAGTCAAGACCACTTCTTGTCCATCGACATTGATTACGAAGCTTTCCATGGTCAATGGGTCGCGCTTGATTGGGATCACTAAGTTTGTTGTGCCAAAGCCAAGGCTTAGTTGATTCAGAGGAAAAATGTTAGGTAATACATTGGATGTATTGGCATATATAAGATATATGTTTCGGATTTGGATATCCCCCTACCGGATCTAGGAATTGGATTGGATCCAATTGATCTTAGAGATCTACCTAGTTAATTATCATACAATTTGTTGGCCAAAGTCAAGATTGTGTGATATTTAACGGGATCCTAGCCCACTAGGAAACACGGTTTCCCGAGTACTCGACAGAGGGTTAGAGGCTCGCCGAAAAATAGTGGGAGACAAGAATTGAATTTTCAATATTCGTTCAATTACTCGCCATATGCGTTCAATCATAAATTATTCGTCGTTTGATTAAATGTTAGTTGGACTAATATTTAAATTGTTGTTTTTTTTTAATAAGCATTTGGACTGTATTATAGTTGATTATATAATTGGATTATAGTAATCAAATATTTGAATTAATTAATTTCAATTTACTGTTGATTTTATAATTGGATTATAGTAATCAATGTAATTGAGGTTAATTAATTAAATTATATTTGATTGTATAGTTGGACTATAATAATCAATATAATACAATGTACCACAAATCGTTGATTAAATAGTTGGACTATTAGAATCAAGATATAATTGAAAGATTGACATTTAAAACATAATCCTGGGGAAAATGTGTTTAAATAGTTTAATTTTCAAATGGGAATAAAGTTTGAGGATGGTCCTGGAAACTAATAATAAGTCATTTTATTTGATAAAATAATATATTATGCCTAAGCTAGGAGTTAAGCAAATAAGTGGAACATGATACTTGGAATATTCATGTAATGAAAACTTTAGCGCTTAATCCATTAAGCTTGTCGTGATAGACTCCTTAATTTCTGAATCAGAACTAAGGATTAGATCCTAAAGTATGATACTGAAATTGAAGGATTTTCATGGATCTATTTTAGATCTTTGAAATACTAAATTGCAATAAATAATTCTGGAGAATTAATGACTATTCTCAAGGAGAAAGTCAAACTTTGCAATAAGGCAAGTAGCGCAAGGCGCACCTTACTTCGATATTCTAGAAACCCGAGGCTTGGCAAAGGCTACTGGAATGTTGAAAAGGGCAAAGGCAAAATCATTATAATCTTCTAGGAAGATAAAAGGACATATCCCATGAAGGAATTGAAGACGAGCAAGGCTCTGACTTCAAATATGATTGTCATAATTATGTTCACAACTAGTATTGAAATTGGATTTTAAATACTTAGTGTGGTACATAAACATATATTGATGTTCAGAATCTGTTTTGAACAGGATACTGACATCATTAGAGATTTATCTGCGAATTGAAAACGGGACGAAAGTCGCTGTTTTAACCGTAGATACCTGAATTTAGGAACTACCTTAGGGTATGTACTTAAATTAAGAAACTGTTATAATGTAACTAGTTTGACTAGAAACATTATCTCTATATCGCGTTTGACCCGCTGCGGGTGAACCTTTATATTCTAGAACACTAAAGTGTTTCATTATATAAATATGATATTGAGATAAACACATTAGATGTGAATAACAGAATTTATATTTTGAATATAAATAATATCTCAAATATATAACATGACAAATAAATAGCTCAAACTGATTTGATCAATTAAGAAACTAATTGTGGCATAGATGTCAGTGACACTATTAAACAAGACTCGTATATCCACACTTTCGAAGAGTGGGTACTAGGACTAATTTGATTATATTCAAATAAAGTCTACGAATCTAGTTTATTGGGCAATGTGCTTAAAACACTATTTACTTGGTAAAAGTGTAAATGCCACTGATCTGTTAGCCCTAGTTCATAATGAAGCAAGTGGGCCCATGTCTAGCTAGGCTAGATATTGATATGAATATTTCGTGACCTATACGGATGTGGCATCGCGTTATGGTTATGTGTTTCTTTTGAAACATAAATCGGAAACTTTCACAGTTTCGACACGAAATAGACAAACAGATCGGCTAAAGTATTAAACCATCACGGTAAGACCGTAATGGAAAATACTTAAGCAATAAGTTTCTCGTATACTTGAAAGAGTATAATATTCTTTCAAAAGAGAACTTCTTCCGAAACACGTCAGTTTGACGGTGTGTCCGAACAGGATTAACCGAATTTTGTTAGACATGATAAGGTTAATCACGAGTCGCTCTGAGCTACCATTTCCTTCAACGGATACATTAAACAGTGCAAGAACTTATTTAGAATAAGGTTCCATAAATATATGTTTGACAGATAACATATTAGATATGAACGGGAAAGAAATCGGGTTTCTAACTCCTGTAAATTTGGGTATGCTTGGCATACGTTTGGATGATACCAAACTAGAACCCAAATTGGATAAGTGCCGAATGTAGGTTATCCTAGGGATACCATAAGTATTGTACTTATACACCTCACCAGAGAATAATTAGATTATTGCTCACCATGCGGTTTTCCTAAAAGGAATACCGAAATGCAGTGGTAAGTGGGAGGGTAGTATAACTCGATGAAAATCGGAGTAATACTGTTCAAGGCACCGAATCTGAATGGAACATAAATAGTTTATCAAGGATGAAACTATACCATTAATCTTCAAATATACAAGAACCGCGTAGGTCGGACAGAGTCAGAAAACAACCTGGGGTATGGGTTTCTGATCTCACCTCATAAAGATGTCTATCTTAATTGAGGAATACCAACTGACTACGTATGAGGAAGTGATATAAGGTATCGACTCCCTATTATGGCAAAGTGCCATGAGTCCGAAGTGGATTCCATGTATATCAACCAGTTTGGATACTAGTTGATGTACCACAAGGCATTGTGCCTATTGGTACTATATAGTCTTCAAGGAAGACGTACATGGATGGCAACATACCAACGTATAAAGCTAGGCTTTTAACGGAAAGGTATCGTTATCAACATTGTGTTGATTACGATTCAACCTTTTACCTATTGCCACGGTAAATCCATTTGGATAATTCTTGTTATCCGATCCGTGATTGGATTGAATTAAGCATTAGGTTCTTGGAATTATCGTTTTGATGTAATCATAATGATTTATGATTTAATTCAAAACGAAAATGATTCTTGTGTATATAAGAGGGATAGTGGGAGCGCACTGACAGTGGTTGTCCTATAATATAATGAGAATATGTCATTTCTTGGAAATGATATTCCCATAATAACTATCAGCGAAAGCTTGGCTTTCGAAATACTCTCCGAGAAACCGTACATTGAAAATGTACGCGACCTGATGTCTCATACGCTTTGAGCATATGGATTCACAAACAAGCCAATCCGAGTGATAGTCACTGGATTGATGTTAAGAACATCCGTTAGTATCTTAGAGAACTAAGGATGTTGTCTTAGTCTATAGAGAATGAGAACTTGAAGTGACTGGGATCACTGTAGCAAGTTTCCTATAACCGATAAAGACGACTAAAAGTCGCAAACGGTACTATACAGTATGAATAACGGTACAGTGAGCTGGAAATCTTCCAAGCAAGATACTATTACTGAATAAACAACAAATGCGGGTTAATTGCAGCAGTTGAGGCAGCAATAGAAGCCATCTGGGTCAATAACAAATCTAATTAGATTAGATATAGTTCTGTTAGCAGCTGAGCTAGGCGTCAGCACAGGCTAAAGAATTAATGGTCTCATCAACGATCCAGATACATACTTCGATATTCATCTGATTCGTTCGGATCATACATCATGGCGATGTGATGATCGAATAAATCGCATTAGATGATAATCATGAAAATCCACTGACGAAAGCATTCCTCAGCAATTTGAGCCAACCGTACATAGTTCGGGTGTCAGAGACTCGAGTGACTGGCTATAGGCCAAGTGGGAGATTCTTGGACAATTATGACCCATAGCGTCACTATTTGTACAGATCATGGTGTTGTTGTATAAATTAACTATGTGACAAAGGAGATTGCACTCTTATCATTTGTGATTAGATCACCTAGATATATAAATGATGAGAGGTCCCTATGATTTGTTCCTGGACAGAGAATGATATGAGACAGTATCAGTTCACGAAGGATAAATCATTAAATATCTCTAGTCAGAGTGTTATCGAGATTGGACATCGATAAATACGTAAAAGACTAGTATTACACTTGTGCACGTCTGTGAGGGCACAACGGCATAGTTCTCATATATTTGGGTATATGATACTCATGCAAGTGTAATAGGAGGTTGTGTTTTACCGACGGTACGGGAAACAGCTTCGCTCTGGATAGACCCCCGCGGAATCCCATTGTAGTATGACTGTGTCTATGGGAGTCTGCAATTAGGGTAGGTGTATTAGGTCTTAACCTGAGACTTGCACCGCTAATGCTTACGACAATCAATATACTTTAGTTGAGGTCGTACAGGGCTTTAACAGATTCTGTGTACGCCAATGTTGGGTATATTGAGAATCGTAGAGTGTTGGGTGTGATGTTAAGACGGAAGTATCACTTCATTCATATGGAGATGATGGTCACATAGGATACGGAACTTGTTCTCTTAAATGCTCGAGCTATCGGGATATTATGACAAGGTCATGTATATCTGATTATATAGACTAGTTGCCAGACATCCGATATGTGCTTTGTACGGGGCAGACACAATTTCAGCCTCAGGCCTTGCACGTGATCATCCGATGCTGGATCGAAATACGCAATACTACGGTATACTACGCTTGATATAGATCACATATTCCTATAAGGATATTTCTGGAGAATTGGGTAGGCATGACGCTTTGCTAGAAGCCAACCTTGTCTTGTAAATCGGTACAAACGTAGTACGAGGTACTTACGTGTTCGGATAGTCCGACGACCGAATTTACTGCCAACATATCCGGGGATCTCATGGGTCGCTTCCCGAAGATTCACCGATGATGTATGACTCGCACTTTATTAATCTGTGATTAATTAGAAGAGAGAGAAAATTAATCCGGGATTAATTACGGAGATATTTTATCTGGGATAAATATTAATTAAAGAGAGAGAACAATTAATTCGGAATTAATCGATAAAATAATATATTCGATATATTATGCGAAATTGGATTTCGACGCGGAATTAAAATTAGATTTTAATACAGGCGAACGAATTAATTTAGAATTAATTTGTTAGCGACGTGAATAGTGATTTCGCTAGGCGTAATCATTTAATTACGATGCAACGGAAAATTTGTTAATTTGGAATTAACGAACCCGAGCCCGGGATTATTTTCGATCGCATTCGCATTTTGAATTCGAGTGCGGCACGCAAGTCAAATCGAGCGTCAAATCGCAAGTCACATCAAGCGTCCAATCATTAGTCACTTTGAGTGATGTGACAAGTTGTCACTTGATTTGATTGATTGATGTAGTAGTTGAAAAGCATTTATGCTTTTGCTTTTGACTTTTTGGAAAATTGAAAAAGTGGTATATGGCTTTATTATTTTGGAAAAAATATAAAGCATATTTTTCACTTTTTCTTTTTCACACATTCTCTCTCCACTCTCACGATTTCTTGGAAACCATTTTCCCTCTCTTTTTCTCTTCTTCCTCACACGGCTTGGAGCCGATTCATCTCTCAAATTTTCTGGTTGTTACCGAATTTAAAGGAGAAGCAAGGAAGAAAAGAAGTGCTAGCACACACATGGGTTATACAAAGGTGATAGGGAAACTAACACATGATCTTGGGACCTAATTAGAAACCAACAATTCATACTAGTTGGCTATAGTGCAAGTGGGAGATTGTTAGGGATATGCCCTATACCCAACTTGTGGATGGGCTATATGTATATGTATTTGTAATATTTTCATTAATTAATAAAATGGCAATCTTTATTATACGTGTCTTACATAACTTATATGAATCATCAACACTGTAATAAAGCCTTTGGAGTAATAAGACGATGGTTTCCACACCTTATGAGAATCATTACTCTTAAATATTCCTAGTCATAGTTTTTTGAATAATCTGGGCGTTCACAAAGCAGAGAGACTAGCATGATGATATGATCCGCCCTTAAGTGGGGTAGCCGATCTCATAGGCTACTAGCGGAGATCTGTCCGCTTGGTGTATCACATGGATGCATAAGTCGCTCGTGTCCATCGAACTGACCGCCGAAAGTTTTCATATGGAGTGTTTATCCCATTTGTCTGTGAGAACTTTCATGTATCGATTATATGATTAGTCCTTAGACTTGAGGTCTTTATAATATTATGTATGGATCAAATAACTTTGACATTCTCCTTCCCCGATTCAAAAGATCTGCTCATAAGGGTATGATTGGGTCATTTGTTGAAACACATGAAGTTTGTAAAGATACAACAGAGAATCGCCACTCTCTCGGATAATATTTTCTTATAAGAGTAGTATTTCAGTTCACAGGTTGATATGTGTGATCAGTGCTTGAGACTGTGGCCACAGCGGAAGAATCATGTGAGATTCTTGGGTTAGCACGATTCATGACACTATCAACATCATACCTTTGACCATATGGGTAGACACTTTCCGTACCCTAGGTCAATATGTGGGGATACAGTGAGGCGATGGATCGTATCATATGTAAATCGCATACAGAATGGGTATATATATCTTTCCTTCTCATTTGGGGGCCTGGCATTGTCTAGATGTCAACTTTGGTCATTGAAATCGAACGACCATCTGATCGGAGGATAATTTATGTTCGATTAAATTATCACGATTCATTTCATGTCCAACTTGAGGGGAACCCAAATGGTCACTCACAACAAAGTCGAAATCAATGGTTAACAGTGCACAGTACATATATTAACAGCATATATGATTACTGTATGAATTGTTCATAAATGGTTCAATGTGTTTAATTATTGAACAAATCATTTATGAGGTTCCATAGTGGCTTAGAGATTGGTGAATGACGATAGGGGCACTTTAGGAATTGGAATAAATAGATAAAAAAAATACTATTTATGTGAATAGTAATGAGTGAATAGTACCATGTGAATAGTAAAATTTTATTTATTTATTTTTATTATTTGTTTTGAATTTCAATTCGGCCCAAACTCTTATTAGGGTTTATAATCTCATTAAACCACTAAATTAAGATCCAATGGCTAAGATTAAATTTGCTTTTATCTCACATCGGATTCTTAATTAATTTTGTTGTCTTTGGAGCACTATATAAACCCAAAGAATTCTTCACAAATTTTTACACCAAACCTTTCATATCTTGGGTTTATATAAGTGAGCAACTCTAAAGTTTAAGAGTAAGCCACTGATTTTGAGGATCCTTAAGTCTAATTGATTAGAGGAACCTCGAGTTAAAAGTTTTGAAGTATTTTCCTAGGCTAGCACCAAGGGCAAAATACCCCTGCACTCAAGGCGTAGTCTTGCCGTTGAGTTTTTGGCTTTGGTGTGTGCATCTTTGGAGGCCACACACTTGGGTGGCTCTTTGGAACGTGGAAGAGCTTGCTGATTTCGAGAAAAGCTTGTAGATTGGAGGGAGGACTGGAGGAGTCTTCGGTTCAAGTAAGTCTTTTTCTTTCTTTATTTAATTAGAGTGCTTATGATAGTTAGCATGTTTAGGTTTATGTTTTTTGCATGTTTTATTAGTTTTATGCTTAGAATATATAGTAACATGCCTAGGCTTGTAGAATAATCAAAACAAATGGGTCTTGGGCAAAGGGAAAGCGGCATCATAATTATTTATTTTTCTGCTACGCACTCGCGGCTGCTTCCCAATACTTTATCCACAGATCCGAAGTGAAAGGACGATTTTACCCTTGGGCCTAAATTTTTTTAGTATAGTTTGTCCTCTACTCTCTAAGTCAAATAGTCTTTGGCTTGGAGAGTATTTCAACGAGTATGTCGTTTGGGGTCGACGTAGGCGTACCCGAGCATTGATGTCATTTGGATGCGTCAGAGGTCATACTATGTTGATAGAGCCAAATCAACATCAGGAATGATCCTCAATCAACTAGACATGGACTTTGATGTTGCCTAGACCTGTCAAAGGTTAATAACATGTTAACGAAACTAAGAAAATGTCAAGAAAGAACCTCGGTCGACCGAATGAAGATCGTGCTAATCTCCAACTGACTGGTCTTGAGGAGGACCCAATGGGAGTCTTCTATGTCGTCTGGACCAGGTGAATGTCAGGTCTTGAACTTGACTCTACATGATCCATATGGAATATTCCCAGTCGACTAAACCAGATGAAGGTCAGGATAATCCCCATACTACGGGTCAAGGACCAGGCCAGGGGAGTCTTCAATTTCGTCTGGACCAGATGAATGTCAGGTCTTCAATATGACTCTATATGAGCCATGAGGAATGTTCCCAATCGACTGAACCAGATGAAGGTCAGGATAATCCCTATACTACGGGTCAAAGGACCAGGGAAGTCTTCAATTTCGTCTGGACCAGATGAAGGCCAGGTCTTCAACATGACTCTACATGAGCCATGGGGAATGTTCTTAGTCGACTGAACCAGATGAAGTTCAGGATAATCCCTATACTACAGGTCAAAGAACCAGGGGAGTCTTCAATGTCGTTTAGACCAGATGGAGGCCAGTTCTTTAACTTGACTCAACATGAGCCAATGGGAATGTTCCCAGTCGACTGAACCAGATGAAGGTCAAGATAATCCCCATACTACAGGTCAAATGACCAGATGAGTCTTCAATTTCGTCTGGACAAGATGAAGGCCATGTCTTCAACTTGACTCTACATGAGCCATAGGGAATGTCCTCAGTCGATTGAACCAGATGAAGGTCCAGGTGAAGGTCCAATAGAGTCTCCGGTCAACTTCGCCCAATGAATGTCTATAAGAGACTACACACTACCGAACCTTATGAAGGTCCAAAAGAGTATTTACTCTACTATAGCTGATGGAGTTCCAAGAGAGTTTTCATTCCACCAGACATGATGAAGATCCATGAGGATCTTCACTTCTTATTCCACTAAACCTGATGAAGGTCTATAAGGGTCTTCACTTCCCATTCTACTAGACCTAATGAAGGTCTATAATGGTATTCACTCTACTAGACCCTCTAAAGGTCTATGAGACTACGGTTGAATGGACCTGATGGAGGTCCATGATACTACAGTCGAATGGACCTATACCTATGAGACTATTGTCGAATGGACCTGATGAAGGTCCATTGGGGCCTTCACTCCTCACTCCATTAGACCTGATGAAGGTCCATGAGAGTCTTCACTCCACACTCCACTTGACCTGATGAAGATCCATGAGACTATGGTTTAATGAAGATCCTTGAGACTTATGTCGACTGGAACTAACGAATAGGTCTATGAGAATCTTCACTCCTCACTCTACAAAACCTGATAAAAGTCCATGAGACAACGGTCGACTGAAATCGATGAAGGTCCATGAGTCTAATGTCGACTAAAGATAATGAAGGTCTATGAGGGTCTTCACTCCTCACTCTACAAGACATGAAAAATGTCAGTGAGGATTTTCATTCCTCATTCTACAATCCTACTCTACAAGAGCTGACAAAGGTTAGTGATGGTTTATGGTCGAGTGGACCTTATGGAGGTCTAATGGAGTCTTCACTCTACTGGACTTGAAGAAAGAAAATCCATGAAAGACTACACTTCATTAGACCTGATGAAGGTCCATGAGAGTCTTTACTCCATTATACCAAATAAAGGTACATGAGACTACGGTCGACTGGACCTGATGAAAGTCAGGATCATCCCTATACTATGGGTCAAAAGACCAAGGGAGTCATACATGTCGTATAGGATTTATCCCATAATAGTAGAATGGATCCATATGATGAGATACTATAAGTGTTTATGAAAATTATTTGGAACAAAAAGAAGGATCCCATTCAACAATCACCGTATATGTAGTGTCGAATGGGATCTTAAACGAGTGTCAAGCTTCACACTTGTAGTGTCGACTGAGATCCTCGTCAAGTGCCAAGCTTAAAACTATAGTGTCGACTGGGACATCCTTAACAAGACCGTAACCACATATTATAATGTCGACTGGGACATCCTTAGAAAGTCCCAAGCTACAGACGTATAGTGTCGAATGAGATCCACATCATGTCCCAAGTTACCCACGTGTTGTGTCGAATGGGATATACATTAAGACTTAAGTTATACACACTTGTCTGGGATCCACAACAATTCCCAAGCTACACACGTGTTGTGTCGAATGGGATCCACATCAAGTCCCAAGCTACACACATGTAGATGTCGAATGGGGCATATACTTCATTATGAGTCTTCATTTGTGTATGTCGACTGGGATGTCCTAACACCAAATCTCCATACATGCATGTCGACGGGAATGTCTTCACACCAAGTCCCCATATAGTGTCGAGTGGAACATTTTCACACCAAGTCCCCATTAAGGTAGTGTCGACTGGAATGTCTTCACACCAAGTATCCATACGTGTAGTGTCGAGTGGGATGTCCTTGCCAAGTCTTCATTCATGCATTGTCGACTGGGACGTCCTCCTCATGTTAAGTCTTTATTTGTCAAGTGCCAACTGGGATGTCCTCATGCCAAGTCTTCATACATATGGTGTCGAGTTGGATGTCTTTGCCAAGTCTTCATACATTTATGTTGACTTTAATGTCCTCACACCAAGTCCGCATATATGTAGTGTCGAGTGGGATGCCTTTGCCAAGTCTTCATTTGTGTGATATCGACTGGGACATCCTCTTCATGTCATCGTATGGGGGTGGATGGTAGGAAATGTGTTCTTTTGAGGGACACGCCTTGATCCTATCGTTTGGAGAGCATGTCGGCAGGGATAGATAGACTTGGTGAAGGTCCATAAGACTATGGTCCAATGGAATTGATGAAGGTCCATGAGACTATTATCAAATGGACCTGATGGAGGCCCATGAGGCCACTGTCGAATAGATCTAATACGGTCGAATGGACTTAAAGGAGGTCCATGAGGCTACAGTCGAAACTAAAACAAGTTTGATTGGATGGTGACTTTAAACTAAAACAAGTAAATAAAATAGTGTGAAAGTGAATTAAATGTAAAATCAATATTATTAAACTATATAGGGTTGTGAATTCTTCTAATATCTTTTAAAGATGAAATGGTTATCTCATGTTTGTCCAATATATTGGTTTACTAACCTGGAACATGAAATTATGCAAAAGCCTATGTCGATGGTCAGATGCAAATACCGAGTATAACCCAATTAATCATATGTCTATGTTAACCAAGTTACCTGAATTCATTAAGATTAATTTCCAATTGTGGCTACCCCCGCCCGACAAGTATATGTCTATCCTGGAAGGAAATCTATTAAGGGGTATCTAATCCGTAAGGGAGATCGTGGGCTATTAAGTCTAAGGCTGAAACCTAAAATTCCTTCGTCAAGTTTATTTTAAGTTTACCAGATCAATCTTATTAATGGCCAGTTAACAAGAAGCATTAAGCTTAAGACTTAATAAATAAACCTTTAAATTACCCAAGATAAAATAACCGCTTATAAACTGGTGATATTGGAATTCATCACAACCCTAGATAATATGTTTAGTTAAAAAACATACTTAGGATTACTAAACACTTAAATAAACAAAACATCATAAAAAATAACTTGGAGATAAATAAAAGTAAAATTACAATAAAGAAAGAAAATGATGGGGTTAGAGGATCCACTTTTAATATTTCAAAATTATAAATCTCCCTTATTGTCAATGTTTGCCGATTAATTAATTACATTTAACCAGACCATAAAGGCGGTAATTCAATTTTTCTCAATTAAATCCAACCGACCATATAGGCGGTAACAAGGTTATTACCTAAACCGACCATATAGGCGGAAACTACGTCTGAAATGTAAAACTGACCATATAGGCGGTAAATAAGGTTGTCACCTAAACCGGCCATATAGGTGGTAACTAATTAATCCAAATTTTAATTAAAATAAGGGAGATTAATCTAATTTATTATATTAAAAGTCTCACATTTTAACCCCAGCAGAATGATATTACCTGCTCATGCTGTAAATGAAAACACACAAAAAAAATTTAATAAATAAAAAGAAAATATAAGAAAACTTAAATAAATATACAAGATCATTTCCTTTAGGTTTACATGGAGAAATTCCTCCAAAGAAAGCATGAAAAATTTACAAAGTTTAGCTTGGTATTTATAGGCAAATCTAAAGGCTTCCACCAATTTCTCCACCAATTGCTCCACCAAACATGGCACCATCCTCTACCAAACATGCAAACATGTTTGGTGGAAGTTTGACAATTTTCATTTTTTATTTTATTATTTTTTTTTATTTTGAAAATGACTTTAATAATTATATATAACACACTTCCAGATGTTTTATCAATTTCGGTCATGGAAACTTCAGAATTTGAAATTATTATGAACTTAAAAGTTGTAGAGCTTTGAGTCTTATTTAATATGAAACTTGAATCATCTCAATCCGATATCGAAGTAAAAAGTTATGGCCAAAATACGACAATTGCGAAAAATTGGAATTCAGAATTTGTACTTCATTAGAACGCCATTTCAAGTTTCCAATTTTCAAAATCAAAATGTCAAGTCCATTTTTTACCCTTATTTGTTCCATATTTCATCCTGATTGATTCCATTAAGTCCTGATTTTATTTTAACTGTAAAATAAACTAAAACACATCAAAATATTCATAAAACCCAAGAAACTATACAAAATATTAGGTCAAAAAAGTGGGAAATAGTGATATATTTACCACTCATCAGCGGGAGTACTGCCCCCCGGTGTGGTGGGTGTCGTAGGCACTCCAATGCTCAAGTCAGTAGTGAAGACGAGCTGTAAATAATGGAAGAACAAGGTTGGAAGTTATCTTGACTTCTGTTGACTGCCGTAAGGGCGGTGGCTGGTGTTTCGGGAGTGAGAAATTTAGAGAGCTCAAATATGAGAGCTAAGACTTGAATCAGTTATCTTAGGCCTGAATGCCTTTTACTTCGAGTTATGCCCCTATATATAGGTTGATAGATATTACTGTATAGTTGCCATAGTGCTGTATTTATTGAGTTAGGACCTATAACATGTTTGATGTTTCTGCTTTAGGTGGGGGAGAAAAGAGGGTTACAACAGTTGAGAGATTAAGGGGGAAACATGAGGCTTGTCTTGAGCCTTACTTTATCCACAGATCCGAAGTAAAATGACAATTTTATCCTTAGGCCCAAATTTTACCCGTACAACAATGATGCTAACTTGATATCTAATAAAACAGATTCAAAGTCCACGAGTGGATTTATTTTCATCGAGACAAATGTGTATTGCCCGATCTATAATAGAGTCCGAGTTCATAGCATTAGACAAAACTGTAGAAGAAGCGGAATGACTTTGAAATTTCTTAGAGGATATTTCAAACTAGCCAAAATCAGTTGTATAAGCGAAACGGGGTTTACCGCTATGGCTATGATGTTGGCGATCATGACACTATTGCACTCGTATCTCATAGAGAGTACAGATAGCTCATGGGGGACTAACAGGAAAATAAAGGAGTCACTACCCAATATAAGATACTGGGAATGATTTAAGGCTACACTACACCCCTCGTAAGAGTCGACCTTAAACCTGTTTGGGTTCGGAACAGTCTCTTACTGATGTCAGTATAACATCTTGGTTTGAGTGAGGTATATACATGTCTTTAAATGCATTATCACACAAGAACGATTTAAAGCATACAATTACACAACAATTGATAGTAAAGGTGATAAAAAGGGCAAAATGAATAAACATAAATGTGCAGAAATTGTTAATAAAATAATAATCAAGCTAATCAGAATATATCTTTTCGGCCTGACTTCGAAGAAACCTGACCAGAAAAAATATTTTGTGTACTTAATATCCGACCGGACTTAATGTAAGTTTGGCTGGATATTCTACGTGAAACGAAAATAAATAAAATGCAAAAACATGTGTGGCAACAGTAATGCATGTCTAGTCGGACGTTGTGACAGTTCCAGCCGGAGATACTGTGTAGAAGACAGTAACTTAAAAACACATGAATGGAAGTAATAATGCACCCAAGTCGTACCTTTAGCTTGGCTTGGCTAAAGAATCATTTTCTGAACACTCGGTAATTGCTGGGTTGCTTTCCACATGGAAGGAACTCCAAAGATTTGTTAGATAGGGTTTCGTTCTTTAGAGTTTCAGAGTTTAGGTGATTTCAGGATGATCGATGATAAGGATGGCAACGGGCCGGGCTCGGGCCAGACTTATTGAATTTAGGCCCGGGTCTGGGAAAAGCCCGGCTTGGGCTGTCACCAGGCCGGGCCGGCTCAGGCTCGGGCTCAGGTCGGGTTTAAAATAAATAATTATATATTTATATTTATAAAAAATATATATTTATATAATAAATTTTATATATTTATAATTTTATATATTAAAAAAATCGAGCCCGGCCAAGCCCAGTCCGAGCCCGAGCCAAGGCTTCCGAGCCGGGCCTCTCATTTTGAAGCCCGGCCATGGCTTTTTTCACCCCAAGCCAGACCCGGGTTTTTTTACCACCCTTAATCGATGGTCCCCTTGTGAATATGAGAAGCCCATCTTTTATAGTGTGATGAGAGGATCTGAAAATGGAATTGAGGTAAGATCATTTCCTTCTCTCGCCTCTACCTAGAATGATTGTCAATCTGTCGTCAGTTACAACTCGATACTTTTCCGGCCAGATTTACATTTTTAGATACACATCCGGTCAGACGTAATCAAGCCCATAATTCCAGTCATTCAAAATCTTCATGGTTAACACGTGCATTGACAACTTAATTTTATCTCCGATCGACTGTTAAATTTGAATTTTATGCCCGATCGGATATAATCAGATCCCGTAACTTCAGTAATTGACAATATGCTCATCAATGATAGTTGTGATTTGTACGCTTGATTTAGGGTTTTCTAGGTACATCCGTCCGAATATTATGGTTTGAGAGAAGGTAAGCAAGACATCATGGCATTGGTTGTTTTCTGGATTCTTTGGAGTTCTCTCTCATTCTGGTATTCATCTTTGTAATTTCCCTAGCTTTTTGTGGGTGTCCTTATAAGAGACTCATTATAGGACTATGCATAAAAATGTAATGTCTACACTAGTGCCAGCTTTAAACATATATTATGATAGCCGATTGGCTATTAGGAGAGCTCAAAAAATAATATATAATGGTAATGGTAAGTCTCGACACATAAGTCGAAGACACAATACCATAAGACAAATACTCTCAAGCGGCATAATTTTAATAGATTGTGTCAAATCAAAGGAAAACCTAGCAGATCTACTTATTAAAGGTTTACCTCGAGAGTAAGTTGAGATGTCATCGAGGGGAATAAACTTGAAGCTTATAAATTAAGAATTGTCATTGTGGAATTCCAACTTAACCAACTGTAGATCCCAAGAACTAAGTTCAAAAGGGAAAACCGAAACTTTGTGCAATTCAAACCAATCACTGTAGAGTTCTATACTCATTCCCATTCCTATAATGGCACAGAGTGCTATCTGCCAAGGTTAGGATAAGCAAATACTTTTAATGATCACTATATTAAGATAAGAGTCCTAATAGGGGTAAAGAAAAATACATTTTTACAATAGATCACCTATTTCAAGTAAGAAGTAAGACCGCTTTCATGAGAATTTTTAAGGTTGGATTTCCTAAAGTCTTGATGAAGCCAGGACTAATGTTCATGGTCGAATTGAATACAACCATAGAACGGAAAATAGTCAAAGTGAAGTTGTATTATGGCCATTGTCTTGGTTTACAACCAATGATAGAACATTTCAAGACTGTGAGACACTAATTTTCTAAGTAAATCTAATAGTAATTTACTAGGAAAGGTTCAAGGCGAAAGCTATTATTTTTTGATACAGTTTCATTTCAATGAAACTCTCTTAAGTGTCTACATTCATATGTGGGGGATTGTAGAAAATTCTCTAAACATGACATGTATTTATAGGAAATGAAAAGATATAATTTTTTTTTTATGAGAAATGACACAACCCTTATGGTTGAAAGGGTTTATTAGAGGGTTATAACCCTTAAAGAGAGGTATATAATGACATAGAAGTACCTCTACAAAGACAACCCCCATATCTATAAAAAGGGTTATTGGGTTCTCATTTCCATTCATTCAATTCATTCATTCACATTCATATTCTCTTTTACTTATTCTTAGGCATATTGAGAGAGTTTAAAGAGAATATCCACCATTATTCCTAGTTCAAAATTCTTTATCAAAATGAGTGCCACTTAGTCAAGAAGTAACCAAGAATCATGAGAGAACATTAGTTAAGAGATCAGTGAGTGCACTGAGGCGAGATAATAAGTTTTTAACGATAGAGAATTCTCGACTTGGTTTGAAGTTTTCATATTCAACAAAAATATTTCACATGTTTGTGATTATCAACAAATACCGCCAACACTTATAAAATAACTATGAGCAAATCATGCTGATAACATATTATAAATAAAGAAGAAAATAAACTATGAATAAAACACTTAGGATAAACACATTAAACTTACGATTATTACTCTTTATTTATAGAAGAAGATTAGAATTAGATTATTATCCCTAAATAATATGGGATAAGATACGAATACAAAGATTCAAGACATAATGTAAAAACTAAAGTGTGGAACCACGATCACAGTTACAACATTTTTGCTTAATTTAACTTAAGATTATAAAAAGTTAGATATGTAGCAGTAGAAAAATGAGAAAATTGAAACATATTTTATTAGAAATGAATATATAACAGAGATCTTTAAAGTAATTCTTGAAAATATAGGAGCTATCTAAGTAATTGACTTATTTTGAGATTACAAGGCATTTATCCTTTCAATTTCGATATCAATTGTTTTGATTAGTTGGTAAAATCTATTTAGTAAAAATAAGAGATATAAGGTTTGAACTATACATGACAAAAAAAATTCGGTCCTGGTCTAGCTCGTCCGGGCTTTAGTCTGGTACGGGATCAAAAAAAACCTGGGTTGGATTTTATAATGACAGGTCTGCCTTGGGTTATAACAAAAAGCCCAGGCTTAAATTTTTTTAAAAAAAATACTATTAGTCCATAAATTTTTTATTATTAGATTGATGCTTTTGACTTTGAGGAATTGATACTCTATTCTTAACTTCTTGTTGATATGTTTTAATATATAAGAGTTGAATTATTACTGATTTTGGTTATAAAAAAAGAGCCAGAAAAAGCCAGAGTCCAAATCCGAGATGGGCTGGGCCGGCTCGGCTTGATTACATTTCTGGCCGGACTTTTCCCGGGTTCAGGCTCACCCATTGATTTTCGAGCTTGGGCCAGGCTTTTCAAAAAAGCCCGGGTTGGTAAATTATCACATTTAGTTTGAACTCCACTCACATGAGTGGGAAGAGAGAATTGGATTGACATTAGCCTAAATTATTAAAAAATAAAAAAATAAAAACTATATTTTAAAGAAAATTAAAGGAGTATTTCATTTGCTATATATAATCCCATTCTTTTAAGTTTTAAATCAAAGAACATAACAGAAAATATTTGCAATATCCATTGAAACTAGGTAGGTTATATTTGTAAGTCTCAGCACACAAAGAACAAGAAGAAATAATTCAGTGAATAAGCAAAATAAGACGAGTTGTTGATCTAGAGAATAAATTCAACCATCTTTTTTGCCTTTGTAGTTTTGCTAATTGTTTCCATATACAAACTCTTAAACAAATAATTTGCGCTCAATAACCCAAACATTGGAAAATAATTTTGTCATTACTGAATGCATGTCTTGGTCAAGTCAACGTTGATACATGAATCCCTGAGAATTTCTGAATTTCACATGGGGATAATAACATTTGGGTCCATAAAATTTTACATTTTTTTTTTTTACTTATATTAACTATATATTTGAAGTATTGGCTATTGAAATAACTCCAATATCTTTCACTCTCTTTACCAGTTTCCCTTGTCTGTAATGGTCTGAAGATTGTACAGCATTAGTTTGGTCGCTTCAGTTCGGATGAGGGACCTGTTTGATACAAAAGTAAACACTATATAATTGGATAAAATGTAATGACGTTTAGGGACTCCGATGTTATTATCCCATTTTCTTGAGACGGCTGAAAATGTATCTTTTGGAAAAAAAAAAAAAAAAAAAAGATTAGCTGTGACTAAAACATTAGGACATGGCAATAGAACTAAACGAATTGAGATTTATTAATCCTGATCCGTCTTTTTTATCTAATAGGAATAAAAAATATATCTTGATCTTGTCCCTTTATTATGTTCCACTAAAATCTGATTGCTTAATTTTTCGGGATTATTTTTTCTTATCCCATCTTATTTTTAAATCAAGATATAAAAATATGTGATAGATCATATCTCAAACGAGTTGGGATCCCATTACGTCGGAATGAGGCAAGAAAAATTGGCATCCCTAAATTAGAAAGGACCAAAACACAAATCAATTATACATGGCAACGGGTCGGGCCGGGCCCGGGCTTTGACAAGCCCGGCCCGAGCCTGGCCAGCAAAAAAAAAGCCCGGACCCGGGAAAAGCCCGGCCCGGGTGTCTTCCGGGCCGGGCTCGGGCCCAGGCTTTTTTGTGGCCCGAATTTTTTAAAAAAATATTAAAAATATACAAATATAAAATACATTCACACTATTTGTAAAGACAATTTACAAATAAATCACAAGTTTCATTGATAAATTAACAATTTAAATACTACAAACAAATAAAAATGTTACAAACATATTTAAAATATATATATATATATATATATATATATATATATTTTTTTTTTTTTTTTGGTTTTGCCCCGGGCCAAAATTGCAAAGCCCGACCCGGGCTTTTTTTACCCCGTACGGGCCGATCCGAACCCGAGCTTTTCTGCCACCCTTAAAACCAATTAAAGATATATTGTACAAACAAAACAAACTTAAACACCGTGTGATTGAAGGTCAATAGATAGGTCAACCAAGTCAAAGATGCAATAATCAGAAAATCAGAAGGTCTACAATCTCTCTGGTTAGACGTTAAAATAGAACTGAGAGTACAAGATCAAGATTGAATTGTTATTAATAAATAAATTATTTAAAAAGAAATAAATAAAAACATCTTCTAGCCATCTTCGTAGCACCAACACATCAGCTTCTCTTTGAAAAACTAAAACAACACGTACCCTCTACGCTAAACCCTGTTACCTCTTTATCTCCTGGAACTCGTCTTTCAGACTTTTAGACAGAACTCACTGTCTCTATTATTTTTGAAATATCTGAACTCTCTGTTTTTCTTGACTTTGTTTTCAATTCTTCGATGGCGGAATCAAAATCTTTACGTAAACCACAGAAGCTGTTGTTGGACTCAAACGCGGCAGCGGCGGCGGCAGCTCAGCAGCTGCTGCAGCTAAGCGAAAGCGATGAAGATAGCAGCAGTGAGAGGAGCAAAGAGGAGAGCGTACGGGCTGTGATTGAAGAGATTTTTGGGAAAGAAGATCAGGAGATCATGTATCGGCCGAAAAAGAGGAGATATCGCTCACTTGATAGTCTTTATCGGGCCACAAAACCGGTGCCGTTTACATGTTTAGGAAGAAACTGAGGTACTATATCTATTGAAGAAACCCTAAATGGTGTAAAAATATAGGAAGACAGATAAATTGTTTCTTCTGTGTGCATGTTGTTGAAGAGATGATCAATTCAGGATTTGGTAACTTTGTGATCATGGTGGGTTTTGATGGTGATGATTATGAAAGCTAGCTTCAAGTTAATTCTTTCTTAGAATTTGGAAGAGATTAGGTTTACACTTAACTTCATTGAGATTTTGTACTTCTGATTAATGGAGTTTAATTTATTCATCCACATACCAATTTTCTCTTTTGGAGAATAAGATTGGAGGACTTATCGTTGGAATGACAAAAATCCATACGGGTGAGGTTTGTGGGAATCGGTATGATAAGTTGGATACAGTTATAATTTTCCATATCATAGGATAGATCGTATATGAATATTGGAATTGATGTACTGATAAAGGTAATTAAAATCTCAATATGAACGAGATATATATAATATTTTATATTTATCAATTGAACGGATCAAATAATGATATCTCTGTACCATATCCACCCGGTTGCCTTATTTCTTAACTTACTGTTAAATTCATGGTGTTAGTGATGATATATGAAGTTTAAAACTCCTCATAAGAAAAAAAATAATTACAATCTTTTTATGATTCTGAACTCTCTTAAACTTTAAAGATTTAATGTACTACTCTCTTCTATGTTTAATTATTTATTGATCATCATCAATCGCCCACATAAATTTTTGCTAAGAGAAGTTCAATTACGAGGAAATCTTAAGATCATTAATTAATAGTCTATCGAAGACTATATTAGCTTAATTTGCCATTAAGTTTTAGTTTTTTTTCTTATGCAAGGATATTAAGGTGTCTCTAATCTATTTGGGAGAAGCAAAAGCACTTATTATATAGAAGTTGATGTCAACAAGAAAACCACCCAGCTTAATAATTTTCTACTATTTTTGGCCAACGCAAACCCATGATCGTTTCGCATAATAATTTTGCAAGATGATTATTAAGTTCTCATGTTATTGTGTGCTTTGATAAATTCCAACTGTAGCATGTGTCTTGATGATTAGAACTTTGTTTATAAATTTTAAGGAAGATTTAAGTCTCCTCTGTAAATATTAGTTTTCGTTTTGCGAATCATCATTCATTAATAAGAATAACGTTTAATGGATATAAGTTCTTTATTCAAGACACATAAATTAATAGAAATAGGTCCGAAAGATGATAATTACATGAGTTCTTTATTCATTCACAATACTTTTTTTTTTGGAATCGTTGGAAATCTCGCCGTCAAACCACCACTTCCGGACTTAAGCGGAGAATGTAAAATCTCCGGCTGTCACAGGCTCTTATAAGAAACGCACTCCCTGTATTTGAACCCAAGACCTCAATATGAGACCTTGAACCCTACACCACCAAACTACGCCCCTTATGGACCATTCACAATACTCTGATGAGGAATCGAACACAATATCAATTTTACAGGGTACGTGTATTTTAATCAAATGAGCTAGCACTGGTTAAGAAATAAGATTTAGAATATATACATAGTTTGTAGTCTAATCATGTAATGATATTGAGCCGTGTATGTATTTTATTTATTGTAATCTCTATTTTCAGAACAAATATAGTTCTAAAATTTTATACCCGTGACATGGTATATAAAGATGTATTCTCGAGGACTTACTTTACGAGATGTAATCAAAACTTACAACAAATCCGACAATTTGCAAAGTTGTCTACATAGATTAGGATATTCTCTCTTGATTTGATCTTTTAATTGAACAAAAACATGTAAGAGATTGGTTGTTAATATTATTTTTTTTTAAAAAAACTTTTAATTCTCAAACCTTATTTCTTAGACTGAATGCATATTTTTTTTTTTTCTAATTATTTTATAGAACAATAAAATATCAATATGTCTAAAAATGAGGATAGTTGAAATAAAATGGTTAGATGAATATGTGGGTGGATTAGGAGAGATAGAGTTAGAATTGAAAAAATTAAAGAGAAAATGAGTGTAGTATCGATTGAGAGAAGATAAAAAAAAAACATGATTAAGATGGCCATGTCCAAACATAGACTTCTACGTGTTCTGATGAAAAAAATAGAATAAATTATATTGACATATGTCAAGCGAAGTTATAAAATACCTAAGTAAAAATATAAAAAGATGTCTAGATTTTAATGGGCTTAATGAAATAATAATTTCGAATAGAATATAATAATATCAAAAAATCTATGTGTTAGGAAAAAAATTTGTTTAATTTGATTATTTGACGATAAATTTGATTTATTTAAAGTTTAAATATAAGATTTGCTCTTCGTTAGCTACATATTATATATATATATATATATATATATATATATATATATATATATATATATTTGTTGGAACAATGGAGAATCAATAATGCTGATTTAACCCCGAAATTTACTTAAAAAATCTCACAGTCCACTCCTATTTCAAGCTTAGTGTAACAGGCTCAAGCCGTAGTTGCCGCAAGTCACCTGCACTTGTCGTAAGATAGCCGCACTATTAAGATCAAG